>JABMBV010009978.1:0-18222 GCA_018906735.1 Mesochorus sp. PSUC_FEM 10030011
TTTTTCAATTTAAAAATACTATATAATTCACTCGGGAGTGGACGAAAATCTGAAGGAAATTTGAAACATTTATTGGTCGAGAAGACTCTTTGAAATTATAGGTCAAATCCGTTGGAGTGAGGATTTGACCCTGGTCGAATTGACCTGGAATGCCCCATGTAGTACCGTATGGGAAAGAACGCAGTGAAAGATACTCAACGTTGTAAACGATACACGAGACTATTAATCGTCGTCTTGAGTCCGGCCTATGTGCTGTACATTGTGACATGTATACCACAATGAGCGCGAATACGCGGAGAGAAGATGATGGAAGAAGGAATATTGTCTCGTTGCGAAAAGATACGTCGTCTTGTCTTTCAACCCCCACCCCCCCCTCCCTCTCTTTAAACACTAAATAAAACCAAAGTCGACTCAACTCTTCTCTCTCTATCTCTTTATTACATTAATTTTTCTTTTTTTAGTTTCTTAACTATATTATTGTTTGTTTTCGTCTGCTAAATATTTTTTTGCTTCTTATTTTTGATTTACAAATTATATTTTATTATTTTTTACTGTTTTTTTTTTGTATCGTTTGTCTACGAATGAATTCATGGCATAAATATACTCATTTATTAATTAATTTCTCTCTCTAATTCGAGGCACGATTTTTGTATTGGCTGTTCCGAACAATTTGTTGTTGGAGGGATCATCGTTTAATCGTTATTGAGTTTCTAATTGTCAATGTTACCATTATCCATCTCCACGTCGCAACAATAATTTTTCATGATAATGATTCATTCAATGAGACATCAATAGATAAATCAAAAGCGACCGAGTTTCATATAAAGTGGTATTTTGACGGCAATTAGTTGATGACGTCGGCGGGATATAAATAGAGTTGACAAAAAAAAAATGAGTCACAATATGGTAACGAAAAATGTGTTGGAACAGAGTTGGCATTTTTTTGGTCGCAACTCATACGATTATAGCGTACACATTATTTTTGTTGTAATTTAATCCTTTAATTACTGTCTCGTCCTTTGGCTTTATGGAAGAACGACCTTGAGTTCAAAAAAACTACAATTATTCGGTCCCTAATTTGAGAATACGAAAGGCGTTTCTTTTTTCACACTCGGACGAATTAATGTAGACTCGCTGCTCTCGCGACCTTCGACCCAGCCTCTGCCAGCTGCAATCTCGGGAATCTCGCATCACTTTTATATACAGGCTCCGACGTCTGTGTAAAGCTCTCGCGGTCGACCCGCGCTAACTTCAGTGACGTAAAAAAAAAAAGAAAAGTGCGATAAAAAAGAAACTTCGAAAGAGCAGCCAAGAAAAGGAGGAACTTTTTCCTGACGAATTTGCAACGACCTCACGTTGTTCATTCCTCATCTTCTTCTCGACGAGATTCATATTTTTTTCTTCTCCTTTTTTTTTCTCTTTTACAAGAGAAATAAAAGAAAAAAAAAATTTCCCGTTGAGATGAAATTGTAAGCAAACGCGAGTGGCTGGGGATATCCAAGCCCACACGTTGAGCCGCAGACGAAACTTTTAAATAAACAGAAGTGCCTCGAACTGGGGCAGAGAAAGAAAGAGAGAAAGAGTGAGAGAGAGAGAGAGAGAGAAAACGGAGCGAAGATAACAAGCGGAAAGGAGTGAACAGGAAACGAGAGGGAAATGAACTGCTTGTTATGAAATTCTAGTATCTTTTTTTTCAAATTATTTTATCTACTTTTTCTTCAATGTCTTTTGGTGTGCGACGTTCGAATCATCTTGGTATGTTGAGTCGTTAAAAAAAATTTGATACAGCACACGACAAGAGCGATAAGCTGAATTTTCGTAGCAATTGACCCGGTTGCCTCCGAACAATTAAAAAACATTTTCAGTGACACGCTGATTAAAAAGAATTACTGAAGATTAAAAAAAAATATATAAAAAAAAAGATAGAGATAAAATCTGACTCGAGTGATTCAATTAATGAATTGCTTCTGTCAACACCAAAAATTTTCTGCTACAATTCGACAAGATTTTAAGGGATCCAAGAGCTCTGAGAACGAATTGGGTCAATAGCAGAAAATTCTATTCCTGTGAAACGACGTCGACGATCATTCCCTTCAATCATGCAGATGAAGCGTTCCCTCAATCGTTGCAGCCTCTTCCCGTATAAATCTCGTCTGTCTTCGATCGTTCAATCGATAACGAGGTAGGAGTCGTCATATTTAGTATATGTTTTCACATATATATTTATGCAGAAGAAACATAAAACATATATAATTGAGGCCTCGTCACGATCGAATCTGAAATGTAAATTTTCTATTTAAATTCACGTCCGTTCGCGGTCTTTTTTTATCCTGATGACTTGCGAGAGATTGTGAAAATCGTGAATTCTTTAGCACGGGTAAACACACACGAGATATTGGCGCCATGCGCAGGATGCTCGGGTACCCTTGCACTTCTTCCTCTCATTTACTCGTTCAATCCTTTATTTACTTTCTTCTCTTTTTTTTTTTCAACATGCACGTGTTTATATACAAGCGATGACCAGAATGCCAAGTTGGAACGTTTTCGCGAGCCTGTTAATTCGCACAAACTTTTTTGCCGTATCAAAAATAGCAAGTTTCGAGCATCGTTCATGGCAATTTTTGTTTCTTCTTGTGATTTCTCTATATCGAGATAAAAAAATTGAAGCATTGCCAATCACGCCATATATGAGGTTGAACTGCCTCGTCAGTAGTCATTATGACTTTTAGTTAATTAAATTAATTAATTAATTACTCGAAGACTTTGTGCCAACTTTTAATCAAAACTGAATGGTATCGTAAACTAAGTAATTGCGATTTATAGTTAAATTAAAAAAAAAAAAAAAAAACTTGAGAGACAGGATCGATTGAAATCCAAATAAATAATTGGATGGATGATTTAACTACGCCATTGACTTCGCCGTACGCAACATCAGAGCGTAGTTGGGCTACGCTTCTGTTTCTAACATTAAACATTTTTCTCAATGTGCACGTCGGTCTCGCTGTAACTAAATTCATCGCTGCATGTCAATAACGTGAAAAGTAAAAAAGAACAAAACAAAGATAATAATAACGCCATTCATGCACGAGGGCCATTATTGTTAACAAGCATTATTATATTCATTGTCTCGAAGTGACGGAAAGATATTTCGAAATATTTTAACGAGCGTTTCTCATATAGAAGCCAACAAGAATTTACGAACAAAGTCCTACGTGTGTGTTCCTTTTTTGTTTCGCGGGTTCTATTGTCATTATCGTGTTTGACATTTACCATACGACGTTATTGCGCGGTTACGCTGACAAACGCTCGCACCTTCCTCGTACGATGCGTTGTTATCTCTGACAACTGATTCCTGGACTTCCGGTTACACACCTTTAACGTATCACGAAACGCGGCAAAATTTCAAGTGAATTATCTAAAATAAACAATAGAAAATATTTCCGTTTATCTTTTTTTAATATTTTTTCTTACTCAATATCGAATATTTTTTTTATCATATTGTATATGTATAATGAATCCTTGATTTCCATAATTTTTTTCTCTTTTTGAGATTAGAATAAAAGGTAAACTGCTTTTTTCAAAAATATACACATTTATTTGCAATATTTACAGTATTTGTAGTACTTAATATGATTATTATTATGTTGTTTCATCTGGAAATGTACGGAAACAACATTTTCAGCTTTTATTTCAATTTTTTTATAATTGTAGTCTTTTACACTCTTTAATTCCTTTTTTAACTCCAATAATACTTTTTTTTACTCCAATAATAATTATTCTTGCTCCAATTTTCCAAACGTATTTTCTCTGCTGGTAGATTTGAAGTTTACATAAAATGGCGTTCCTCGATATCGTTTTCCTTTACGTATATGATTAGAAACTAACAAAAGTCTGATATATTTTTTTATAATCAATATCCGATATGATTCATATCCAGTTCGGATTATGAGACGGGAGTAAAGTATCAAGATCGGCGTTATGGTTGTAAAGACATTTTTTTCGTCTCAGGTGTCTCGGACTTGTCGGTATCCATTACAAGGTCAAAATCGGTTAGTTTTTGTCTCTATGGGTCGCACCTTAATCCGTGGCCCCACGTGCGAGCGTTCGTTCGAGCTAGTGATCATCGTCACGAAACGTTACCGCACACGGAAATTCTATACGGATTAGCGGCGCGGCATATATATATATTCTCACATAACTTAGAATCCTCTCGTAGTGGCACTTCTTATCCGTATCTGTATGAATAAATACACAGTTACATCTATATCCGCAGAGCGTTGCGAGGCGATCTCGTACGCTGTTCTTTCAACTCGCCGCACCATATATCGACACAATAATCATTTCTTTACATCTCGTAATCGCGCGGCGATTGAGTCGCCGAATTCTATATAATTTTTACCTTCGAGGGAATCTTATCGACCGGGGCATTTTATTTCGGTTGTGGACCAAAGGAATTCCCGGTTGACGATATATTTGTCAAATTATCTTGGGGGACCTCACACCTCGCGCGCTAATTTAGTCAAATTCTTGTACTCCGTCTTTCCGCTCGTGGAGCGCGTTGAGATCAACCCTCCCTCCCCTCCGTCGGCATGTTAGTATAGAAATTATTTTTTATTTCTTCTTCTAGCTTTCTTCGAATTACATATGTTTGACTTGAATATCAGAAAATATCACGGTTCGTTTTGTCGAAACAACAATTTTGTAAATTACGACACATTTGAATCCGTCCAAACTTTTTCTGCGTGTCGCTTATGTGTAATATCGTTTTCATTGGCCACTACAAATGTCGTGTGCCATCCACCCTCTCTTTTTCTCCCTGTCGTATCGTAACTCAACGTGCGGATAAGCTTTTGCCACACCGTGTGTGTCTCTGTCTCCTCGTATATGTACAAGCACACGTCGTGTCTGCCAGTATAATTCGATGCACTTAAGGCGAGGCTAAACACGCAACGAAGATCGGCCGAACGAAAGAGGAGATAGACATCCACGTGAGGATCGTCGTCGCGAGGCTTAAGGGGAAGAAAGAGAGAGAGAGAAAGATACGCTGTTTAGCCTCGCCTTAACGCGAGACGACGTCCCGTCCATCGCAAAACGAATTCCGGAGCTTTCTCTCTGCCACACGGTGCGACGGCCTGCGTTGGCAAGCAAAAGCGCGCACAGTAGCGTGCTCGAATTTCCATCGTGCTCTGCTACTCCACCGTGTTACACACACTCTGCGTGAGACCATGGGAGATCCCACAAACGCGAGAATCCCTCGTCAAGTCCAACGAGAATCCCCGCGGGGATCTGCGCTAGGGTTTGTTTGAAAAACAGTCACGTTCGACAGAATCGACGATTCGTGCTGTTTTTATACGCGTGTGTGTGTGCGTGTGTATCTGAGAGGATACGGCAGAAGATCGCAAACGAGCGGTGCGTATTGTCCTCCATCAGATCATATATGACAACCGAAGAAAAGAAAAAAAACAGAACGGGGAGCATGGCAAGAGGCTCTAATGACGCTGTAAAATATCTCATCCGTTTTCAACAATCCCATGGAAATTGTTCAATTTTCTATAAATTCTATATAAGAAATATTAAATCTGATGATTTTACATGTATTTTTCCTGTACTATTATAACGAAAGGACAACCTTAATGTGCTCAAACATTCTCCAAAATTTATTTGTTTCAATTGAAGACAAAAAAATATCATCTCTTACTATTTTATCTTTACACTTTTGCTTCACATGTTTATGCGTATCCGAATAATCTCGGTAACATTTCGTGGTATTTTTTTTTTTATTATCATTGTCGTGTAGAAGTGCGAGCGATTGAATGTAACTTTTGATCGTGATTGGACGTAAGTGCGTGGCACTTAAACTTGTCTATATAATGAACGCACACGGGGATTGTAGAATATGCGCTCGAAGCGAAAAGTCAGCTTAAACGAACGGGTATATAATTAGTCATCCAGTGCGATTCGCTCGCGCGATGTCTCATCATCGTTGCTACGTGTCACAGCCGTAACTCTTCTATATTAACTTTGTTCAGCACTGTACACAATCTTTGGGCTCTGTTTTGTAATACAAGACATCTTTGTATGTTGGCGGCGTTTTGCGTTGGCGTGTCGCGCGTCTCTTCTCCTACTCGAACGGGAGAGAATTGCACGTGCGCCCATCACACACGCGTGCAAATCATCGATGCGAGAATCGCTCGCTCTATGCAGTCATTGAACCTTTTCATTGTTGACGGAATTGTTTTTTTTTTTTTATATATGTTGTTTCAACTGTTTTTGAATAAATTAGACGTTCGAGAATCATCGGTCATCGATGTCAACGTTATTATACTTCAATGTTTATAAATTCATAGGAATTTCTATAAAAGAAATTTTATTTACTGATATTCGCCATAAAAAAATTTTCCGAGCCCCCAATATTCATATGGGACCACACGTTGTTTATATTTACAAGAATTTATTTATTCTAATTACGTTTTACTTAATTTATCACCTTAAAACCCTTAAGTGTTAAATACTAGGACACATATATTATTCGAGCCTGTTATTTATAATGAAATTAATTATTTTATTTGAAAAAAAAGTGAACGAATGTCAGAGTCAAAATTTTGGATTTTCTTTGACATCATTATCGAATTAGCGAATAAAAAATGTTTAAATAGATTTGTGATAAATGAATAGAATGACAATCTAAATTTTGTGCATTAAGCATTAATCATTTATATTGAAAGTATATTTATTGCCTATTTTTCTAATTTATATTTTACATGATATATAAATATTAACTCAGTGTCGTCTTTTTCTTTATCAAAAAAATCCTAAATTCTCACGCAGGGTTCATAGTAATATTTTCATAAAAAAAAAACGTTATTGCGTAATTGGAAGGAGAAACATGATTTTTCATTACAATTTTATGCTCAATAACACGTTTTAATAAACGAATTGCGTGGATGAGGCATATTCGCGGTTTACTGAAAACAACGTTGGGGTTCGAGGATTAATCTCCCGCATTTCAATATGATGGAATTATTTCCTCGTAATATAAATATATACTTTACGTACGTAGTATACGTATATGTAACATAAAACGTACAATAATATGCCAACATCGCTCATAATGAAAGTGGTTCATTGTAAAACATGCGAGCAATATATACGCATAAACACACGCTCTCGCGCACGATTCGGTGGTCTTGGAGCCGATAATACGTTTTACTATTCATTCCACTATACATTTTGCTGCGTCACGCGTATCCACAGAAGTGGAGGTGGGAAAAACCGCGAAACACGCGCGGAACGTGTACGACGAAACGGCCGGCTGCCTCCGTTTGCCCTCGAGATCATAGCACGCGGTCGAGAGCACAATTATTGCGCAACGCAAATATCGTACCGCGGTGCGGTCCTTGGCACTATTCGCACGCGAGAGTTTCCCCGGTATATAGTTGTACAATGCTTTTTTTTTCTCCTAACCTCCTGCATGCTCCACCTTCCGTCTATCTTTTTTTTTCTCGCTTTTTAGCTTTCTATCCTCCTCTCCAGAGTAATACCTTGTATAATCGCCCTCGTAATAATAGTAAATGCGGCTCTAATACCGCGTTCTCGTCGAAGAAAACGCGGTATAAAAAAGTCAAGGAAACTTTCAAAGTCTCGGGAAAGTTTAGGTCGTGGCTTGATAAACTTTGAAAAAAATTAATTTAGAAAATATCGCCAAAAAATGGCAAATTAATTCAGAAAATGTCCGGGCAAAGTTTCGATGTGAACAAAATTTATTTTGAAAAAAAAAACGTTATTTTAGCAAGGAAATTTATTATTTTTCGAAATGTCTTGGATGAGCAATATATTTTTCTAATTTGATAACCGTAGTCGTCTGGAGAGTAATCGATGTTTTAGGGATCAAAATGAAATATCGTCGCCTTTTATACTCGTTAATCGTATGATCCTCCAAAGTATTACAAGTTACGATAACTGTTATCGTTCCTCTCTTTCCATTGCTCGTCGATTTGTGGACATGCGATGGCGTTGAAATTGGTTGTTAGCTCTCGGTGTATTCATACCGTATAATATCAGTAATGGGACGGCATGCCGAGAGCTCGATTGAATTAGTGATATCCATTATGCGGCTTTAACCCGCTGCTACTGCTTATTTCTACATCTCAATTCTATTTTCCGAGTCAGTGTGTATTATCACCACTTCACATGACATATTTTGCCCTCGTAACACGCTTATATTTTTTTTTGTTCGTCCTTGATTGAATCTAATCGTATATATAGTTGGCATACGTAAGAGTTAGAAAGGGAAAAGCCAACCGCATATATACGTATAAAAGAAATAGAATTCAGGATATATATCGAGGGTAGGGACAAAAAATTGCAAGTAATCTAATGTTCAAAGATATATAGAAGGTATATAGCGCACGTGCTTGAATGAAAAAGCCTCGATCTGTGCATTGAAACTCATTGAAAAAAATGTGATTTGACGGCACGATCAACAGGGAAAAGTGGATTGACGTGGCTGCTGATGTTTTTAGACATCAGTATATGTTCGAGTAATTAGAAATTTTCTATAAAAAATGTAAGAAATAGCGGGGAAAAAAATATCAATGCGAACGATATATACTCGCGTGCACAATATATCGTAACTATAACAGCATAGCATAAACTCGCCCCGTCAAGGCACAAACAGACCATTCTCTGTTCGGAGCAGACCGTTGGACCTGTTTTGGGACGTGAGAGCCCCGGAGGCCTACCGGGTCCCCGCGCGAGCGGTAATTACCACAGTCATCGTTTTTTTTTCCTCCTTCCCTCTCTTCGGTCTTACTCCTTTTTGTTTGCTCCACTCGTGGACTCTTTTGCTCAGGTATTTTTCGTTTCAGCAAGCAGATCACACGCACACACTTATGATACCTCTCAGTCAACTTGCGGGGAAGTATACATTGCTTGATGACCGTTACATTCCGCAAAATTTCGTTGGAGCCTCCGTGTCTTGTTCCTTCCCGCACTTGCATATCCTTTCGATTATATCTTCCTTCCTCATTAATTTCTCATCCATTTTCATTTATATAATACTCTTTTTTTTTCAATATGCCCTTGACTTTTATTGTTGCGTTGTCGTTTCTTCGTTTCCAATCGCGCGCAAGCACACCACCAAGCTTCTTGAACTTGGATGCTGTTCCCTCTTTCTTCGCTTCCATTATGCGGCTGGCGCTCGGCTCTGATGCTCCTCTGCGCTATCCCGAACCACAAATCTTTTATATATATATGCATATAATCTTCGGAGCTGGCATTCGCGTTACGACTCGCCCGGCAGTCTGCTCAGCCTCTTCGCAATCTTTCCTTCTCTTTCTCTCTCTCTCCCTCTTTCTCCCTCGTTCTTTCTCTATACTTTCTCGTACATTTTCGAGCATATATATTTAGACAGGGATAACCCACTAGCACCTCGTATCCACACGACGACGGCATTCGTCGTTATAATACAGTCAAACTTGAATATATAACTGCTCCGCGCCTGCTAAACTCAAACCGTGAATGCACATGGCCTTGCACAGCTTCTGTCAACTGCGTGCGGTTTAAGATCGTGAAATGACTAAGGAAAAAAAACTTTTGCTCATTTCTTATGGGTTGAATCTCCTTGAGACCCTGACAAGCGTTCAATCAGCATTTAACTCGACTTTTTTACGTTCTCTTTCTTGTATATATATACCTACCCGAATCGTAAAAACATCATTCTCTACAATGACCAAATAATAATCGGCTTAAGCATCAAGTTCTTCTTTTGGATAACTGCAGAACCATTTGATTCTGTTTTTAACTATTTTTAATAAATAATACTGATTAAAAAAATAACAATAATAATACTGCCGATATTATATTATTTGTGCAAGATTGAACAAGGTCCAACAAAATAATGATTCAACTTTCATATGGCAACACTCATTTCATAAGCGCAGAAGCATGAATACGATATAACGTGCGAAATGATAAATTCAAGTTCAGTGCAGGTTTAATTGATAGAAGCTTTAATGAAGAACCATGCACGTCCTTGGGAATCAATGGGAAACGGGAAACAGACGAAAAACGAGAGGAAAAAAAACGTTTGCACTCGTATATCTCTTCCACGAAATATGCAGTGGAAATATATATCGTACGTGTATGGGTGTATGGGTATATACCCTAAAAAGGGGTTGGACATTAATTAATCGCGAGCAATTTTGCGATGTGTTCTCCCGTTGAGTACACGCTCGTCCTTCCGAAGCTTAATACAGTAACGCACACTGCTCATCGTGGGATCCTGTGTTAAAGGGCGATGCCACCACCCCTTTGCTTGCCAATATTCTTTTTTTTTTGCATCCGCGTCAACGATGGGGTGGTCCTCCCCCCGGAGGCTTGAAACGTGGAATGAGTGCAACGCGCTCACCATACTCTGTATAGTCTGTCGACAGCAGAAAGAAAGATCCGGAATTGTCGTTGGTTGCTGTGAATACACACACACACACACATGAAGATTCTAGTACCCACTTTACTCGTGGATCCTCCCAGCTTTCTCTCTCTCTTTCTTTGTATAACTACAGAGATACACATAAAATTCCGCATACATAAAGCCACGATGCAGCTAGATAAAATGTACCTACATATATATATATATAAATATTGTGTTGGCGCACAAGTGGACGAAGACTCGTACATGATTTTTTGCTCGGAAATTGTACAGGTACTCGAGCACATAAAATTGTATATTCTGAAGTCTGGTCGCGATGAGAACGAGCCGCAAGTCCATAGGATATCTGTACAGGAACGAGCGCTCTTGGGAAAATATAACATAAATGGAGTAACTTAAATACGAATAAAATTCTCAATGTATATACATGCTCAAGTTGCTCGCGATATCAAATAGGTATCTCAGATAAATTTCAGTTTATCGCCGATAACAATGTTTTGAATTTAGTTAATCATATTAAAAAAAAAAAAGACCTTCAGGTCTGCTGTTCAGGAATAAGTGTTGATTTGTCAAAGTATAGTTTTATTCAAAGGGACTTGCGGAAGAAAAGTACAACGTGTAATTGTAGACCCGGATAAACTCCAAGGTATACTCAGTCCCAAAGCACGTGAGAGCTTCTCAGGATAATTTTACTGTGCAACTAAGATGAAGGACGTTGAATTGCATAATGAATGGTGATGTCTCTGAATGCTTCAGCACGGTATTTTTATGTCAGGGAGCTTGGAATTTTCATGGTATTTTTATGATACTGATGATAAGGCGAATTTACAAATATGATTTAATGTACAGTTTAGATGTTCAATTTGATTGACCATAAAGAGCCAAGATCCCAGTAAAAATTCGATTAGATGAGTTCGGTGAAAATTGATGAAAACATTTTTACGAATAAGGATGTTTAGTGGCATAGAGGGAGACGGAGAAATACCGGGCATAAGTAGCGCTTCATTAGGATCGTTTATTTCCGTCACCCCTTTACACGGGCGCCGGTCGCGTGGACAGCATGGCAAGACACGGCTGAGATAGCCAGTGCGCCGCTGGTCGTTTCGCTGTCGGGCGGTTTGCTGTGGGAAGAGAGACACCATTAAACGTACCATCGTACAGCGGGCGAGACTGCGGGTTTCCTTCAACAACGAAGAGACCGGAATGAGAGAGAAAGAGAAGAGAGAGAGAGAAAAATACGGGGAACAAGAATGAAGACGCATCCAAGATGTATAATCAAATGACTCATTTCTAAGGAAGGTATCAATTTCTCTGGAATTAAAGAAAAATTGATTGAAGCGCGGGAAAAAAAGAGTATCCAATTTGAAGAATGAGATTCGAGGTTAGATAAATGAGAATTCTTGATACGTGTCTGTACAGAATTCAGGTAATTCTTACTCGAATCATTTATTTACGTCAGTTGCGCGCGGCACATTAGTGTTCTTTTCGCGATGCCTCTCCTATAACACACAGTAGCTCGTTACGTTGTGTGGTCGAAGCACGGAGACACCATTAAGTAGGAGCGAAACGAGCGAGATAGTGTGTAGCCACGTCGTCTCTTAAGTTAATAAGAAGAACGTGCAGAACGACCGGAGACTGAGATTAAAGAATAGCGATGGGAACTAAGACCCAAAGGTGGACCCACGTGGTATAAGGTGCTCTTCATTGCGAATAACGTGAAATATTGGTTCGTTCAACAAAACAATATTCAATACAGACTACAGTATAGCCAAGTTTTTTTCTTGCTCAATACAGCATCGCATATTAGCTGAACGGATATAATACCTACGTTGAATTTGTCGTGTCATGCTGGGGCTTCAAGGTGATCAGTAAAACCAATCTTTTTCCGATTGTGATCGTAGCAGCAGCGCCGTGTTCTTTACAAACTGTAAAACGTAGTAACATAATATGCAATATATAAAAGTGGATACACCGTTACATTGGACAATAGCGTCTTGATCACGAATCCGGAACTAAGACTTAAAAAATTGGCCCGCGGGCTATCAACGTTGGATTTAAGATTAGCGGATATGAAATGCTGTAATACTCGTGCGCGCGTGTCTTCGTGTTAATTCATTCGATACTATTATTCCGACCTGCGTAGTTTGTCCAGGGATTTCGCATCACTCGCACTTCAGGCGGAAGTTTCAAATGGAAGATTCTTCAGTTTGTTGGGTCATAAGCGGATTTTGGACCTTATCTTAATCCGGATAGCACTCGGGAAGATCTTGTTGGAAATTTGCCGACGACGACCTTGTTTAACGACCGTATATCAATCCGAAAACCATATAGGGATACTCCACCAAACGAGCTCAATATTCGTAATCAAATTGCTCGGGTATACCTGCGATGACCGCGGTATTATTTTGGGGATATCCCACTCGGTGACCGCATATTGACTCAGCCAATTTGCTGGAGCCACTCCATCATTCAATCTTCCGATCCGGATCCTCAGGTTTTCCGTCCAAAATGCGGCGCAAGGCTCTTAGCACTCAGTGGCGCAACTTTCGATTCGCTTCGTAACACTGATATTGGATCCTCTCATCTCCCAGCTTCTCTTATTCCACATTTTATCGATCCTATCTTCTCCTCATCCATTCCGTTTTCATCAGTTCTTCCTGTTGATTTATCCAATTCGTAAAAGTTTCTTATTTGATAACCACTAGAATTATCTTCACTTTTACCCAATTCAATATCTTTTTTTTTTCTCATGTTTCTATTCTTTTATTCCTTCCAATTCGATATGTAATTTAATATAATACCCGCATTGCACATTGCGACACACTCGCTTCGAGCAAGCAATATACGCGTAGGATCCGCTGCGGCGTTCCTTCTTCGTTTTATTCTTATTCTCGTCGTCTTTCTCGGGCTTTTTTCGCGATTCTCTGCACTCGCTGCACGACGCTCGCTGGAATCGACCAGGCAACCATGCTCGGGAACGAAGACACTACCATAAGAGGACATGTCTCGCTGTATGTACCCGGTGTGCTGCCGCCGCTGGGTGCTCCCGATCCCGACTGGCGCTCTTTACACAATTCGTTGTAGTTTATAAATATATACATATATTCAGGAACATTGTAATAAAGCCCGAATACACGGTCACCTTAACATTTACTCTGGAAGACTTACATACTTGTACAACCTTTTTTATTCTTTTCAAAATTTTTCTCATGAGAATTTTTAAGTTTCCAAGTTAATTCGAAACCTTTGAAAACTTAAAAAAACAATTGAAACATGACTATTGAAAATTTCATTATTTCAAAATTTTTGAATGGAATCTATTAGTAGTGTAATAACGCATAAAAACTGATTTTCTTTTAAATTAAAATATTTGATTTAGCAGATGGAGAACGTTAATTATCTATTCTACGTCAAGCCGATTCAAGGCTCCGACAATGTCAAAACGTATTTCGTTATTATATTTTTGCATGCGCATATACTCGTTTGGAGCTTTGAGTTTATAAAAGCTTCTCAGATGGCTTTTCCATCTGTTAAATCAGTCGTGGCGGAGCTGTCCTCGGGATACGAATCTTATTCGTTTTCGTTGATGGCACGAAAGACGAGAGCGAGAGAAAGGGAAAGTGAGCGAATACCCAAGTTTTGCTTTTCTACCCTTATTGCCTCACCCTCAGTTCTGCATCAAGCCGAGATCTTTCTTTCCGGCAATGGTGTATATAGAGCCGGAGATACAGACACGAAGGATTCCCAAGGGAATGTGCACGACACTCTTATCTCCTGGTGAAGCTTGAGCGGAGCGAATCTTGGAAACAAACAGGAGTCAGGAGAGAGGAAAAGACGGTCAAGTACTTTCAGCAGTGCGAGAGAGGGATAAGAAAACTGGTGAACAAACACGAACGAATGGTATGGTGCGGATGCGTGAGTGAGATTGCGTCTTCAACCCGCCTTGAGCAGTAAACTCGCTCGTGTACTATATGCTGTAAGAGTATGAATACAACATGGTGGAACGTAACGAAAAACAAAAACCAGGCTTATGGCCTCGTGCCCATAAGAGTAATTCGAGAATGCAAGTATGAAAAGGTCGCATATGGGGGGATGAGCTGATCGGGACAGAATACGTTTTTTCTTTCTCTCGACTGTTTCGTGGTATCGGGCACAGATATAAAGCCTCGACAGAGCCTCTATCATGACGGCACGAGGCACAAAAAGAAAGGTGAGTGCGAAAACGACTTCCAAAATCGGCCGCCGAAATGAGACAGCTTTTGTTTTCTTGATGGTGTGCGCGCAGTCGTACAAGAGATAATGGGCCGTCTTCTGATTGTCATGACCTTCTACGGGGATATCTCGAATTGTGCATTTCAACCGCGGAATTGTTTCCAAGGCTTCAAGTAAAAATCCATTTGCCAATTGAGCCTAATTACGTTTGGCAGTTTCATGGGTCAACGATCTCTCCATTCTTCTCTCCTCTTTTTCCATACTCTTTTTCTCTATTCCAAAAATAAAGTCGAGAGAGAGAGAGCTTTCGCACGTCTTTGTGTATAGCTTCCTGTTGCTCATGCCATCAAACATCAATGGGACCCAAAGCCCACACGACGAACCTGTGAGAGCACATCAGAAAAGCACTATCCGATGTTTTACCTACGCACAAGTTCTCTCGGTGCGCCCATTGTTGGCTGAGTCATCGGCAGTGTGTGATGCTCTTCGCCACTCTCAGGCAGTGTACATCAGCGCACGTGTTTGTTTTTTGCGGCTAAGCTCGGAAAGTGAGACAAAAACGTGAGGGAGAAAGAAAGGAAACAACTATAGAAATAGAGAGAAAAAAAAGCCGTAGGCTTAAGAACAATGGAAACAAAAGGTGTGTATCCGAGTACAGGCGCGCGCGCGCGCGCGTGTGCGCCTGCCGAGGTAACACATCGGGAGCATGGTCACGGCGGTCACGTTTCGCGGAACCAGCCACGTTCCCTGTTCCCTGCGACTCTGTTGTACCTTATGTGACCGAACCACGGCTAATGGTCCCAGCATGCATGAACATTTAACAAAACCAACTCCGTGTAAGATTCATGCAAAAAAAAGAAAGAAACGAAATTAAAATTCTGTATTATCAGCTTGACACTGAAATTCCGCACCGCTGATGTTGAGTCTGTTAAAAAATAAGCAAAAACGAGTTTGCAGTGAGCATTTTCCCGTGCAGGTGTCATGGTAGACAACCAACAGTTTCTTATCATCTGGATAAAAGCATCAATGTGAATGCCACAGGGATAAAGATATTCGTAAATCGAGTTCCATACGGGGTTGAATCGTGGCTTCGTTGTCAACTTTTTTTATTTTTTGCCTACCCGGGCGTCGCGTTTCACCCTATGCAGTTTCCCGTTATTAACGACTCTGACTTTTGTTTCGCGCGCATTAAATCACAGTTTTTTTTCCATCATCCGTCTCTATGCCGCTCGAGTCGTTTCATTTTTTATTATTGTCCACGTGCGTTTAGTACCACCGTGGCCTTTTTTCTCTATGTCCGCTTGTCTCGTATCGGACACACCAATATTCGCGACTGCGAGATACATGGTACAGGATGGCCCGTTTTAATTCGTTAAAAAGCTCGTACGCGGTGCGGATGAAAGTGGGCGATGCATTCGTTGCTCGTGCGCTAAATTAACGCCCGCGGTTGCTGCGGGCTTACAAAAATTGATCATCGCTCGAGCGCTGCCCATTCTGATAGTTAATATTCCTCCAAATTCGTACACACGAATAGTAAGCTGCTTCCATCTCTGATTATCACTCTTAAATAGGTTTTATTAAATAAATCGTAACAATATGTTTAAAGCATTGGTGAAATCATCAGATATGATTTTTTCATCTTGATTTTTGGAAAATTTGCGGAAATCTCCTTGAATATCACTTTGTGGTATTAAAAAAATTTAATTATTTAAAATTACATTTTTAACATGGGCTTTTTTTAGAAGGTTTCGAAAAATTGTGAATTTTTAACAATAAATATCTCTTATTTGATATAATGAATAATCGACAAATTTCTCTAGAAGTTCAATACCATATTAAATTTCCTATTTACCAAATCGTGCAAAGTTGGACAATAATTGTTATTTGAAAAACGATGAAACATCCTTAAATCGAAAACTATTTTTATTTTCCATTATTCTCTATCATCAACATTTTTTTTTAAATTTGTTACAGGTCGAAAACGTGAGTCTCTGCGTGGGAGCCCTTCGGGCCCTCGGCGCAGACGTCGGGGCGGTTAATCCTGGTGAATTGTCAACGGGAGCCACCCTTAGACCCGTGTTAGCTCTACTATTCGCCCTCTCACGTCACAAGCAACGAGCCAAGCAGCTCCAAGACATGCCGAGGTGAGTTTCCAGCGATAATTTGATTTTATATTTTGTGATGGTAACTTACCGACTGCAAATAAATTTAAAAAATTCTAAAATCACTGGCGTCACACGCCATGGTAAGAAGGATTGACATGCCAGCTGTAGAATTTTTGACTTCTTGAACCTACCGATGGTAATTTATCATCAGTGGATAAATCCTGATTAAAGAACCCTGTCAGGAATTTTTTTTATCATTAGTTCGTATCGCTAGACCTTATTTTGTGATGGTAAACCATGAACATTATTGGACGTCGATCAAATGCAGGAAAAATTTCGTTTTTTTCCATCGAGTGTTATTTCACTCAACAGATCGAAACCCCGTCGATTCTTTCGGCGTTAAACACCTACTTGGCCACGTTTCTTAGCGAATTTTATTACATTGCCGCGTTTGTGTCCGCTGACACGAAGGCCATTCCAAATTGCGACGAACGTGCGAAACTCACAATTTCTTCGCTATATGCTATTCAAAGTTCTCTCGCTGATCTCACGAATGTTAACGTTTTAAGCGCGCTTTAAACACGACGTTTAAATTATCCTTGTCGTTTCGTGAGTAGAAAAAAAGTCTCGAACGAATGCGAAGAGTAAGAGCCGTAATTTCACAGTAGAATGCAGTAAAATTACTTACGATCTTACAATAATTATTGTTTAGAAGAAAAATTTCGTAATTTTTCGATACAGATGTTGTTTTGGTTCTAAAAGATTTAGAACTGAGATTTTTCTTTCCTAAATTTCGTACATTTGTAGGCAAATGCACTGAAATTTTTGAATGAAATTAAATTATTGATTCAAAGTTTTTCAATGAAGAAAATATTTTGATAATTTACTTTGCGTGGAGACGTTGGACGATCACGATAAGACAGACTATACCCATTAATACTGATTGCATTCAACGAATGAGTATACACTATCTCATTCATAGCAATCGAACGTGGGGTATCTCAAGAGACCCCCAATATCGATTATAAATTCATTGGACCGGAAGACCCTTCACAAAGGGCTGCCATGTACGCCATACACAATAACCGCAATGCTGATTTAATGGACGAACCACCAAACTTTTCGTCTCGTCAAGAAAATCCTCCAGTGTATACTTTAGGAAGGACGACACGAAGGAGGATGAAGAGCGATATTGGTGCTGCGAAACGGGAGACATTAACATATCAACAATGCTTCATTATGAGGTCTGAAACCCGCGTAGTCTCGCCCAAGTTCCGCCGTTAGGCTTTCCAAACTGAGTTGTCGACGTTTTCCCTTTTCTACGGGTTCGTACCCTCTCCCCCTCCCTCTCTCTTTCCTTCTCTCCCTTTCTCTCTCTTTTTTGTCAATCATAAAATAGTTATTTTGTAATAAAATTTTCTTATACGAAAATAAGAAAAAAAAATTGATTATTATAACATTAAAAATTTTTTAAAT
>JABMBV010009979.1:0-28674 GCA_018906735.1 Mesochorus sp. PSUC_FEM 10030011
ATATATGTACACACGTTTTGTGATAATTGACGCGCGAGAGATGTTAGTTATTTATGGTGTTACCGTCTCTTCGTCAATGAAGCATTATATCCATTTACTCTTTTTACTAGATCGGGCTTTGCAATATCGATCCTTCGTGTCGTGGTCTTGCAATTTTCGTTGGTCAAGTCTATTGGGTAAGATGGTGGCACCGTATTCCAACGAGACGATCAACGATTATAGAATCGTAAGCAGATCGGAGCCCGGCGGGCGTGTCTCCAGTATCCTTTCATAACGAGAGATAGAGCCATCGAAAAATGTAATCTCGAATTTCGATGATAAAAATCTATCGTGACCGCAATCAGGTATTGTTCCCGGGCGACAATGGCGGGGTATTTGAGTCTCTCTGATCCTCGTGAACGCTCTCGGCTCTGCTTGCGCTGCTGCTCGATCTGGAGCTCAAATTGTCGCGATCGCTAAAGTACGACGAGTCGCCGCGTTTCTCTTCCATTTGCAACTGCTGTTTATCGTTTCGGAAGTCTTCACCGGCAGTACCGAGAAGCCCCGGAAAATAGGGCATCCCCTGTCTCTGGGACGTTATTTTACCCATGAAACTTCGTATCTCTTCGAAGTAGGAATCGTCGGCCCTTGGCAATTGTCCGTGATAGCGGGATCTAACTTCATCGAGTATCGTGGGACCGTCAGCGTCGTGCTTCTTCAAATGTCTGTCAAGATTCGTCTGTTGGCCGAAGCATCTCTCGCAGAGCGGACACTTGAATGGTTTTTCTTTGTTGTGAATATTCCTAACGTGTCGTTGAAGATTGCTCGATATGCTGAATGATCTTTCGCAATATTTACACTTGTACGGCTGTTCGCCGGTGTGAGTTCTTAGATGTCGGGTAAGATTGGCTGATCGGGGGAATACCTTACCACAGAATTTACACGAGTAACGATCCTTGGGCTTCAAACTACCGCTGACCCCTATCGTCGATGCCGAGTACGGTGGCAGGCTGCCAGTCACTTGTTGAGGCTGATGCGGTGTCGGCTGTTGGCTCTGCTGTTGACTCGGTTGGCCATGATGCGAATCCCTGCTGACTACGGGACTCGCGATTCTTTGATTTATCTGTTGTTGCGATGAAACCGAGGCGGACGAAGATGAGGTAAAACGATTGGATGAAGGAAGTGGCACCATTGTCGGCAATGCTCGTACTTGAATTTTCGGTAGATCGGTTATAGGCGGTGGTTGCTGATGCGATCTGTACATCGCTTCGAGAACAAGTGGATGTACAGCGTGATGCTGAGGAAACAGTACCGTGTGATAGGGCAAACGTTCCAGCCCGTTTTGATTGAGTACCTCAATGTCGTTCTGATTCTCATCTCTAAGATGATCCTTCTTGTGATCGACGCGTAAATCTAGAGGCTCGCAGTTGGCTGCTTCATCCTGTTGTTCGTTCTGTGACTGCGGAGGTCTGGCGGCCGGACTCATGTGAGGCTGTTGATTCATCATTGTCGTTGGACTCGAGGCACCGCCCCGTCCGTGCGACGATGAATCTCTGCCGTGGCTAAGGTCGTAGGGCAACTCTTCAACGTCGGTTATCCTCACGCTAAGGGGATATATGCTCGCTTGTTTTGGGCTTATGTGACCCGGCATTTTTCTCGGGCTCGAGTCCTTCTCCCGCATGGCTGGAGGATATTTGGGGTCGTGTAGCAGTGTTGGGGACAGGGTGCTAGTCCCGAGATATCCGCTCATTACACCGTTTCTCTCGCGTCACCTCGACACTTGCGTCCTTCTTGACTTTGACTTCCTCTTCCTCTTCTGTTCCTCCCCCTCCTGCTGCTGCTGCTGCGGCTGCGGCTGCTTTTCTGTACACGGAACAATCTGCAATCATTTAAATTAGATAGCAGTTAGAACTTCAATTGAGCACGAGGTACCAAATTTTAAGCTACTTTGTTATAACGCATTTAATGATTCACTTCGATCATATACTCCACACTCACAGTTAAGACGTTCCAATTTAATGGCATTTTTCGAGGTGAATGGATGGTGGCACGAGCGTATATTCTATAATCTTACGGAAAGATAGACGCGCGCGCTCGTGTGAAAGTATGTTGAATGAAAGAAGAGGGAAGACTTATTTTAATAAATATCAGGATTGATCGGGTCAGAACATGCGTATTCTGGGCTCGTAAATCTTCGACACGCATCGTCCGTCGCGTTTCTCTCGATCTAACTCGGAATTATTCCAAACAGAATACCTATTAATCATCGGCTGGTTGAAAATGATGAATGTATCTTCAGACCTTTGAACGTGGAATTTGTAGAATGTATATGGATCCGGAAATATTGATTTTTTTTTTTTTATTAACGATGACAAAAGTATCAATATGCAAAATTAGAATGAATTTATATTTTTCATTCTAAAAACATCGAGAAAATTTTTGCCCAATATAATAAGGAACTCGTGGGTTTATATGCTGAACGGAGCGCACTTGTTCGGGCATCGAATTCTCCCAAGCATCACGGCACGAAGCGGTACCGAGTCGCGCTGAGGTGGCCCCGGCTATGCCGCCGCTGTTGCCCAGGCGTTGATGTCTCTATATAGAACTACTGCGGCTATATAATTCTCGACTGTGGCGTGGCTCTCACCCCAGCAGGTGAACGACGGGTATATTAAACAGCGGTCATCTCTCGGTGAACGTGTACCATAAACGATGATGGAAGAGGTGATCCAGCAATGTTTTACGATTTTCCGAGGGAAGAAAGTGCTTCATATGGTGATCACGACTACGATATTTGACCGCAAATGGCAGTTTCATCGCTAATATGACACGTTGATGAATAGAAAAAAAAAATCTTAAAATGTATACGATTAAAATAAAATTTTTCCATTCACTCTCGTTTTATTTACACATATCTGCAGTGACTGTATACCGTATAAGTTCGATCTAGTTAGACGAGACGAGAAAAGTTGTCGATCCTCTTCGACAACTTTGCTCAGGCGTTTCCACGCGTTGATATATGTGTAACACGAGTCTTCGGACCACCGCACTCGGGAGACAAGATGAAAGAGAAATTTACTCGATATATGTATACGTTGTGTCTTTATCTTGTTAAAAGGAATAAAAGAAGGACAAAATAAAATGATTTTTTTTTTCATACACCGGAGGATGTCACGATTACAAGATGAAAAAAATGTTTATTGAAAAGAAACGAAGAATACTTGAAACTCGTCGTAATCGGCGCTATAAAATTAGGATATAAAAAGAAAATATATAAGAACTTAATATCGTCGACAACAGTGAAAACCCTTCATTAAACAGGAATGCAAAGATGGCCGAGAGTTAACGCCGCTTGTTCGCATCAGTGGAAAGTCTTTTCCTTCTCACCGCGATGTCCTACAGCCAAAGAGATGTATCAGCTATGATTAACCCATCGCTCATACGCCCTTATACGATTTTCCGATTGATACATATAAACGCCTCAAGAGCGGATGTCGACGAAGAGACTTTTCCCTTTCGCGTCCATTAAGCTTTTCTTTTCACGTTCCGGCCGAACGGCTTTATTTCTCGCTGGCAATCGTCGTCATCGTCTCGTGGCAGAGAACGAGAGTCAAGTATAGTATCCTCATAATAAGTCAGCAGTCTTCCGCGTAATAATATACCCGATCATTCAACAGATTGTATCTATATATATATATATTGTATTTACATCTGCGTGCGTGCCATGGAAACTAACTTCCTTTCGACCCTGTTAATTTTTTTCTTTCTTGAAATCACTTCAATTTATATTTTATATCTCGAACGCTCTTGGCTTGGACAAAGCTAATGAAATACTAGCCGAGAAAGATCTTATACTTAGCTACAAAAAAGAACGGCTGTTTATAATAGCTATAGAGAAGGTATACGCACTCCCCCATGATTTTGCACTAAGAAAATCGGCCTGAGGATTAAAACAATAAAATAATTTGAGTTAGATTTTCGAAAGAAAAGTATCACTAATCTCTATATATATATATGTAATGCAAAGTAAATACGCTCGACGCCCATAAGACCAAGTTATGCAAGTTCGCATTACACACCAGAAAAGACGGATAAAGTAATGGAAAAAGTGAAGCCACAAACGGGTTTTAGTGTGGCCATAAATTTAATTTTCATGACTGATTAATGATTGCGTTCATTGTCTTAATTATACAGTTCGTTTTACGTTAATGAAGCAATGTTGTTTCTAACAACTTGGTCCAAGTGAATTTTAGAAATAAAATGATCTTAGATTATATAGTAATGAGACCTATTTCGAGTAAAAAAAAATTTAATTATACTTGAATTACGAGTGGCTGATTTGACAAGGAAGGTCCCCCTAAAAAAAAACATCGCTTAATATCATGTAGCTAATTTTGTAACCTCGATGTATGCTTGTGATTACGAACAAACATAGAAGCATGTCAGCGAGAAGTATATATACGCGAGCTTAAAAAAAAAACAGTCAACCGAGACGAGCAGCCTCGCCTTGCCAGAGATGTTCTCTCGCCCGAGCTCTTGGATATTGAGTATATCCCCCGTTACGCGAGAGTCCGGTCTCGTATCTCTCGTGAGAGGCCACGTGAGCTCCACACCGCTCCTCTCTCGCGTCTGCTGTTACACTCTATATATCTACTTGAAACACACAGGGAGAGCACCGTTTCTCGCAGCAGCCGTTGAGGCAAGACAAGGCTAAGCACGCACGGGGATATCGCACGAGTGCGCGAGAGAAAGATGGCGTTTTATGGGGATCGTGTATGAAAGAGAGAGAGAGAGAGGAAGAGATAAAGAGAAAGAGGGAATAAGAGGAGAGGGCGTTTAGCCTCGCCTCAAGCGCAAAGGACTCAGGACATAACGACTCACACACATACATCACGAGAGAGGCAAAGAGGTAGCCGAGAGACGCGAGAGTTCGCGATCCAGTTTTCGGATTATAGAAAGTCTCGAGATGAGCCGGGCGTGGTTGTATCACGTCCTTGCCCCCGGTATGATTTCTCTCTCCGGCATTCACCTACGTGCACATATATCTCGACGTACATACACAAATATGTATTTATATATTTGTGTGTGTATTATCATTTGCCGCACTATAGCCAACAAAGAATCTCAACCACAATGATTTTAACACGTAGTCATGTAAATTACGCCCTTTTGCTCGTTAAATCTGTCGACATTTTGTGCATTAGCGTATATAGAGATATACGTGCATGCACACATACATAGAAAAAACGGGCGTGGGAGATGAGGAGCAGCAGCTATAACGTGTAACCTCCGAGTAACAGCAAAGATCGACTCGTCCAGCATCGCACGATCTTGGACCGAATCCTTATGATATGCCTGACGAGATCAAACTTAAAGAATCCGCGTTTAATCATACTCCATAAAGTATTGCAACAACCTCGGCATATCTTGCCAATAATGGGATAATGAATTCACGGCACATGTATATAATAATCGATGAAATATTGTTATTTAAGATTCGTTATGGAACACGTAAAAAGCTGGGAAGAATTTTTCTCGTTTGGGTATAAGCGTGTGCATCGTTGAACAGAGTATGCAACCGATTATGTATGTTGAATCGGCACGTGCCCACGCATATATCACGATTATGTGTTGGGTGAGAACATAATGAAGTTGGCAAAAAAAAAAATTCTACGCTCTTATAGGTGTTTTATTATTATGATGTGTTTTTCTTAATATTTCGGATCCTTTTGCATACACGTAGTTTTTTTCCGAGTGGGCGGAAACGCTCGAAAAAAATTTCCCATGTTCTTCTCTCGTTTATGCCCCGATTGAATTTCTTTTAAATCGCGGCGCGAAAGAAATAAGACGTGTGAGAGTATATATAATGTCGGCTCTCTCGTGACTCTGTGATGCGACGTTTTGCGTGACTCGACACTCCATCTCATTGTCTTCTTCCAATGTATATCTTCCATAGTTTGGCTCTGTATGTATGTCCTCTCCTGTCGTCTCTTTCTTTCTAATCGTTAGACATTTTCTACGCGAAAAATCCTCGGAGAAAAAAATATGTATACACACACACTCAACTCACGCATAAGCAGAGATCGCTTTAGCAACGAATCGTTGATCTCTCGAGGCTCGCTTACCTTTGGAATGCATTTAAATATAAATATCCAGGCTAAATCGAGATAAGATAACTCACACGCGTGTCTACCGTACTCTATAAAATCACTTTAACACGGAATATACTGGCTGTATAATAATTTACAAGAATTTTTATATTAAAAATATAAAAAAATTAACAAAATAAATTTGTCGATGGTAAATTTCAACAAATAACAAATTGCCTGGTTTGTCTGACGTTCCTAAATTTTATTAATGGGATATAAAACGTGATTCACATCCCGTATATATACACTCCCGGGACACGATTCTCGCTTACGCGGATCGATTGATTAACGCAACGACTTCCGCCACTTTTACAGACGTTCTGACCCTAATAGGCCTCTCTCATAGCGCATATAAGCTATATGCGAGGCGGGAGGATGCACCTCTCGCGCTCATCGCGTCATCATCAACTAAAACAATGGCCTTTTTCTCAGATCCTCTTGCGCTCCCTCTATTTTTCCTCCCATTAGACATATTCACGTGTACACGCGTTTCTCTGCCTACTATACCGCATAGTGTTGACATCTCCCCCCCGTTCCTTCCCCCCGCCCTGGTCTCAGATATCATCAGATCGGCTTTCGTGGGCTGATGCGCGAAAGAGATTAGACGAATAGAAACAGAACGCAAAATTTTACCTCTCATTCGTTTTCATGTTATTTCGCATATAACGAAGAAACCCGCAGCCAGTTTTCGCGACGGGCGGATATCCGAGTTTGCGAAACTGCGTCACGTTGTTTGCGAAAACGAGATATATATACGTGAATGAGTTGAAGAATGTACAAAGATGCATCTCGTCGCTCCTCTCGCTGTGTGCGGTGTAGCTCTGGTCGAATAGTCGCGAAGTCTGGTGGCAGGTGAAAAGTAAGTGGATGGGATATATATTCGCGGTTCCCACATGGAAAGTACCGACCGATCGTCGGCTCTTGTTACAGCTTTCAAGTCTCCTCGCACTCTCTCTCTCTCTCTCTTTTTCTCTCTTGAGAATGAACTTTTGTCTATTTCGCTCGTTTACCGGATACGCTGAGTTCGAGCAATATGTTTTCATTATTTACCAATCGCTTACTTGTCAGCGTAATTTTTTTTGTTAATCATAAGATTCAGAATTTTGCTAATTACAAGTAAACGGCGGTCTGCTGTTTATTATTTATTGATCATAAATATAATGTGTAATCAATTTGGATGAAAACCATAAGATAATTGTCATGAATTTTCAAAATGGATTGTACTCATGATCGACGATGAGATTAGTAGTTCTAAAAAACGAAATATTTTTCCAAGTCGATCGACGAGTATATACGTATAATTTGGTATATTTTCCTCGGCGTTAGCTCCATCGTTTATGCTCCGGATGTCGGTCGATCCGTGCGCCTGTCTCTCGTGGTAACATCGCCTCGTTTAATCGAAGTTCTTTTACTCCTCACCTCTCAACAAACTCCGCGCGCAACTAGATCGTTCTATATAGGTATATACTGTTAGGTATGTAGATATTTTCGTCTTTTTCCGCTTCTCTTTGCCTCTCGATCTCTCCCCTCATGAAATATTCACGTGGTACGACGAAATCATCGGGTTTTGTTAGTCAACGCAATATCCGCGCTCGCTTTGTCTCTTCAATCGGAGGCTTTGTATCTCTCCGTCTCTGTCTCCCTTTTTCTTTCACTACTCTTTCTTCGATCTCGCGTATATATTCGTTCGAGAGCTGTTAAACTCCCCCGGCATTGCCCTCTCGTTCCCTCATCTCAAATATATACAGTAAATCTTTTGACCCATTTCTCCGGGTAGTGAACTGCTCAGGAATTTTATATAGCGATTTTTCTCTTCAGGTTACAGCGATTATTGCGATTACAAAATCATTCGTCTCTTTTTTTTTCTCCTCTATACACTTTATGAGAAAGCGCAAATATAAAAAAAATTTTTAAATGAAAGCTTTTCTTGTACACTAAATCAGCGGCTTGTCATTTTTGGTGGTCTGTGCCCTCTTGACATTACCTTGGACTTCAACTTTATGGGCTCTTGTGTAACCTCCATATTTGGCTCTTGTACTTCCACCGATGCATACTTACATTTGTATATGTTATGTGTATACGCAAAATGCTTGAATATATACTGTATAGTATGTATTATATATATATATATGTACTTTCGAATATCACTTTTTATATATGCGTCTCGATTCAACGGACCTTCACGTGAATCACGCTCAATGACGTTATTATTACTTTGATATGTGCGCGAATTCGTGCATTAATGTCAATTTATGCGCCTACGCGTCTTGGGATGTACACTTTATAAATATATTATATATATGTGTGTGTATGTATGTGTGTGTGTGTATAAAATGTAAGGCGCCTGGAGTTGACGTTCCACGGGCGAATCGTGAGATGCACAATATAATCGTATAATCCATTCGTCTATAAGATAGCACGGATGCAGCAGCAAAACGGGATATTTTTACACCGATTATGACGCACAACCGATTCATCGTAGATTTTTTTATTCTTTTATTAAGGCAAAAGATGAGACGACGATGGAATCGCGTCGATGCATTTTTTTATGGTTCGCGACCACAAATCCTTTTCTGAGTCATCGGACGACTCGGCGGCATGATATTTGTATCTTTTTTCCTTCTTTTATAGAGTGTGCAACAAAAATAAGAAAAGAAAGACCGCGGCGTGTATTTTTAGTATTAAAAATGGTGACAATCGATATGGTATTTAATATTCCAATTTTTTTTTTGTAATTTCGTATCCTTTTCATAGAAAAATTATATACTTTTTAACTTTTATCCGCCAACTTAATTTTTTTTCCTCGCTGTTATAATCTCAAGACAATAAATTAATAATATGCAGGTTTGGAACGGTACTTTCCGAATTCAATTTAAAATGTAATTTCTATTGTGCGTGAACTCGCGAGTATATTAGATCGTAGATATAAAATTTATACTGAGATCCACACGAGGAACCCACGCGTTATTTCCTTCTGAGTCAAGTCTTTTCGACGATCTCTTCGCTTGATGGAAAAACAGTCGCGAGATGATCTGCTGAGAATAAGCGAGTGATTTAAAAATCACGAATTATCCAATTACTGGCTTCATTTATATGAGAATTATTTTTTTTTATAATTGATTTCAAAGGAGCTATCAGTAATAGGAATTGTGTGTGTATGTATTTTAATGTCAATATTTATAATTTTGAAAAATAATGAGGAAAATATTTGGTGATTGAGATAATGTTTTTTTGATCGAAATGTTTAATTACCACGTCAGTTTCACGTGGACGAGACGCGAGAGCTTGGTAATAGGATTTTGCAGCATGAAGCAAAAAGGAATCTCGGGCACATAGTGCCCGGCATTGTTCGAACATCCCGCGCAAATCCTCTTCCGTAAAAACTGGGTGGTACTCCTTCTTCGCCTTGGGAATCTCTCATGATTGTCCCGCGCCTTCTCGGTCTCTTCTCGTAATATCTTTGGTATTCAAATGTAATGTCTGCGGCTGCGATCGTGCACGTGTTTATTCGTATCGTTGGGCAATGTGTAAACAAAAGAAAGAGAGAAAGAGAGAGAGAGAGAGAAAAGAGGAGAGAAGAAAAAATGACAATGATTATGATGACGCCAAGACACGTCAACGGTCCCATATCTCGTCACACCTACGACGTTATCGCCTGAAACGTTCTCATTGTTTCTTAATACGTTGTGTCGTTCACAGTTCTCGTGGATAGAAAGGGCATGAGAGAGCATGTGCCCTGGTACAACTTCCCATGATTCGATCAATTGACAAAAGAGATGATTCCCTTTTTTCCCTTATGCCACAAAGTGGAAACGGGATAATACGTAGAGAGATCTTATAGCATGAGAATCTTCGTGTCAATGCCATTAATAAAGTTCTGCCAGTTCTCTTTCATGATTTTTGTTACAAGCCTCGGATATGGTAAAGGGATTCTTTGAGGAATATAAAAAAGAGATACGCTTTGAATTTATGTACGAGGAAACGTCGTCGTTGTCTCGTGATCAGTATAGCGTTTGTGCCTCAGTATCACGGCGAAACAACTTTTGCTCCACCGCGATTCTGCATCCACACACACACACAAACACACACTAATACACACATGCATACTTGTGTGTTTGTATTCTGGTCTTTTCCCCGAGTGTTCAAAGAGCTCTCTCGCGAAGGAATTACATACACAAGGAGACAGAATACACGCTCGGTTGGGTGATATAAGGATGAACGTGGGTGGAGTTATTTTTTCGAACGCGTGTGTATCGCTTTAATGCGTGAAGGAATAGAGCTTGGGAAACGACGACACCGACGGTAAGGACGACGGGAATCACCGACACATGCAAAATCTAACTTTGTATATCTGTGAGTTAGAGCTTTGCCCGTCTCTGCTTTTCTCCGGGTTATAGTAAAATAAGATCCTCCAATATATCTATACGTATATATGTCTCGCTTAGTATAACCACACAATGAACGATCGAATGATTAATAGAATTCGTGTATGTGCGAAGATCGACGATGGATATATATATTGACGTTTCACGTGGGCGTGGGTTACGATAATACGAGAGAAGGAAAGGAACATCGCAATTCAAACTACGTATATAAATCGCGAGACTATATGTGGACGTATAATGAACAACTTGGGTTCAAGAACGATCTATTATACAAATAGAAATATACGTGTAGTCGATATGAGAAATATCAACTATCGCTAATGAACCAGCATCAAAATTTAAATGTTCAATATTAATTTTAAATGCTATTAGAATCAAAGGCAATCAGACTGTTACGATCAGCTGATGTGGATAACTCTTTAGTTGATTAACTTCTCTTATGATCGAAAAAAAAGTTTCCTTGACATGTTTTTTTCAACCGGAATATTTAGAATCGCTAATTTTAATTTACATTTAATAAAAAAATTGTTTAAACTTGGTTACCTTCTTTGTCATTCCATAAGCTTAACTTGGTGGAAGTCACGCACTCGTATAACGTTTTCAGATTAAACGGAAAAACAAAAAACTAAAATTTATCAAAACTGCTGCTGGGTCCGATCACCAAATACAAAAAAAAAGAACACTTGCACTCAATCCACCGATAAATCACCGCGTGGTAGTCATTTGTCTTGTTCGTAGTTGCGAAGTTTTTGATGACAGTAAATGGAAATGTGTGAAACTGATCGAATAAAAAAACTTGAAGAACGGAACAACCCCGAAGAGCCTACACACGAGCAGTCACAGTAGTAATAGTAGCGGTAACGTGTGTAGTCAAGAACGTCCCGAGGGAGAGAGATAAAAAGAGAGAAGGAGAGAGAGAGAGAAAGAAAGAGAGACAGAGAGAGACACAGCGAGGGCTTGTACGCGGTTTCACAGAGAGCTGTCAGTAGTAACGGTCGGTTCTAGCCAGCCTCGTGGCGCGCTGGCCACGTGTTCTTGTCGCGTGTGCAATCCACACTGCAATTGAACGCATTCGCTCACGATTTTTAAACGTTTTAAACACTGTAGTTTTGTCTGAATAAACAACAATCGACAAATCCACTTCTTTATATGTCAAAAATCACAATGCCAAAACCCAAAGAAAGAAGTTTGTCGAAAAGAAGTTAAGAAATCACAATTGGATATAAAGTCACTTGAATTATTTGGTCATCGATGTAGAGTCACGATGTGTTAATCCGCTTTTAAAGTCACTCAAATTAAGGCCAATTGTAGACGTGGGTCACGCCGTCCCGCCCGAAATAACCGGCGAGACTTCATCGGCGTTAACGCTGACGACGAACAGTCCAACAGCGCGAGAGTCGTATCCACGTGACGATATGTCGTCGACAGGACAGCTGGGTCCTGACTGGCAGTCCGTTCCGATTGTAAGAGGGCGGTATGCTGGTCCTCGTGGTGGTCGCGGGCGTTTGTCCGTTCGCCAAGTCCTGTTGTACGAGTGTAATCTCTTTCTCTCTCTTTCTCCGTTTCTCTCTCTCCTTTTTTTTTCTTTCTCCGTCTCTTTCAACCACGAGAATCACGATGTTCAGCTGACTAGACCCGGTGCAGGGTGGTGGTGGTGGTGGTAGTCTTGGTGGCGGAGGTGGTGGCGGTGGTGGAAAGTAGTAGTAAGAGTAGTAGAAATAGTGGTGCTAGGAGTCAACTCTCAATCGGCAAGTAGTAGTGGTGGACACTATAGGATACTTGGCATGACGAGAGATCTGTACAACGCGAAGAGATGACACCAGCGATGAAGACGACGTTGGAGGATACCGGCACGCGGGCCGAGCCGAGAAGATCAAGTAAAGAGACAGGATTGTATAAAGCGTGTTACCGGTGAGCAACGGCAAAGTAAGAGTAAGGAAGAGTGAGGAGGAACATGCACACCGCACTTCGGGGTACACTGTGTGTGATACGGCAGTGCGGGGCATTCGACTGGGCGGGGAGACTGAACCCGTAGGTTGGTTGGGGTATAGGTAGGTAGGGTATGGTTCGTAAAGTAGGTAGGTAGGTAGGTAGGTAGGCAGAGGTGAGTTGGTGTGCGGTATAAGCGCGATCCGCGAGGCGCGGTGAGTCCGCGTATATAACGTGGCCGTGGATACAAGCGCGAGCGCCCGAGTTAGTAGAAGCAGCACACAGTGATCGAGAGACAGAGCATATTGCAGAGAGAATATGTATCTCTGTGTGTGCGGCTCACGGTCCACTGCTTGGTGGAATAACCGTGAGAGATGTTGGTAAGGTAAGTACAGCGCACCTCACCAACTTCTTACGGGAGTAGCACCACGCGGCGGCACGCGACCTGCCCTCCCTCTGCGCTCTCTGGTCCGCTTCCTCTCGAGGCTCCTACTCCTCTTTTCTTCTCACTTCGAGCGCTTACCTCTCTTTCCCTCTCTCTCTCTCTCTCTTTCTATCTCTCTCGTGGTCTCTATGTGTACCTTTCGTCCCTCGGATGAACTCGCACACCGCAACGGCGAGCAGTATATCGAGAGCGCACGGCATCAACGAGTTCGCGCTCCGTCGAATAAGAAAGAGATTGTGTGCGTCGAGCAATACCACTTCCACGTAGCCATTATGCTATCTGCGTCTGTGCCAGATGAAAAGAGAGAATGAGAAAGAGAGAGAAATAAATACCTCTATAGGTCTCTCTACCTACCACTCCTCTCGATTCTCTGCCCAGAGAGACAAGCGGCCAGAGAAGCAGCATCTCTTTCTACCTCTCCACGCAGCGAACATACACACCGGAATAAAGTACTCCCACCACGGCAATCCTCTAGTTCGTATGGCGTATAGCCGAGCTACTCTCGTTCCTTCTATATGTGTAACCTCCCAAGCACTAATTCACCTTTGCAACTGTACCGACACACCCCACTCTGGAGCCGTATATACAACGTCTCATGCCTCTACTCCTTCGACTACTCCACCTTCACCGCTCTGTATCATCGAGAGCTCCCAGCTGCTGCAACTACCACCACCACCACCACCACCACTGTCACTACAGCCACCACCATCACTCATCTTCGGAATCATCGGGCATTATTATCGTGGCTGAGTCAGTTGTGACGTCGTTTCGATGTGATCCGTTAAGGGTTTACAAATAGTAATCAACAATATCGTACGAGGGGATATGGGAGGGGATTCTTTTTCTCAATCACTTGGCATGACTCTCATGATGGTCCAGTTGTCCTAGGACTTGCGGTTCTAGGCTATGAGCCCGCCACAGCTTTCATTTCATTATGCCATAAATATATCTTCTGACTGCCGCAGCAATATCACGAAGATTTCTCATTTTGGTGTTCCCTCACGATTGTCCTCGGTTTCCGGCTCCGTTTGTTTCAGCATCGAAACTCGATGAAAACGTATCCCGCAGGGCGTTCTAATATGCGCAGCCTATCGTTGCCCTCCGCTACGATATTCTAGGCAAGTCTTAGCAATCGAGATTGTAAATTGAGGAGAGTTAAGTATACGATACGGTAAGAAGGTGATCTTAGAATCGGATCATCGTAGATCCCGTGCTGTCTTTCGCTATCTCTCTTTCGCTCCTCGAGGGCCTCCGAGGTAGCGCAGGAGCACAAACGCGAGTTGCGCAATCCCGCGGAGCGGCACATCGAGATATCCAGAACGTCTTGACACAGTTATCCGTGATCTGGTCACAGGGCGTTCCAACGGAGCAGAGCGATCTCAGTTATAAAGAAGAGGAAAAAAAAAACGATGGCTGGAAGGCCGCGCACGAGGAGTCCTACTTAGAATAGTCTCTCTCTCTTATATAGATATCTTTTTTACTTTACTTTTTTTTCTCAACTCTTCCGGATATACGATGCGCACGTGACTTGCAGGAAAAGAAATATCCAAAAGTTTCTCAATGTTGCACTGATTAATTTGAAAATGTAGGACCAAGTATCAATATGTTCTTCATAATAACGATTTCGTTATACCTATCGCTCAATGAATCAACTTTAACCGAATAAAAAAAAACTATCACATGTTCGACACTTACGTGATATTTTCCGTTGACTTTTGTCAACAGGGCGAGGGTAGGAATTTGCATTGTCGCGCGGTGTGGCACGCGCATGACAAAATACAACACCAGCTTTCTTCGGGGTGACGGGTGAGACACGTCGACATATGTACGTACTCGTGTGTGCATCACTGCAGCAACCGAGTGAACCCATCATTAGTCGCCCACGCTATGGCATTGTAACTCGACACTGTGAACAGCTTACACCGCTGTATATGCGAGCATATGCACATCTCAGAAACTTTGCGAGAGAGGATCTTATACTGAGAGATATATATTGTTAACTTAGCGAGATCAAGAGAGACAGGCGAGAGTCGTTATCGCCATGTGCGCGGAACTCAGCACTAATGTGCGTGTTAGCTGTATGGACAGAGCGACACAGAAGTTGCGAGCAAGAAGAATGTTATAGGTGTATAGAGATGATGAGATGAATTGTGAAAGACAGTAGAGGTGTGTGCTAAACACCGGAAGACCCATCGTTATATCACAGACCGCGCGTTGAATGTTGGCCGTCACTCAAGGATTAGACGACGAGGAATCCTCCTGTCGACGATTATATTATTTGCAAATTAGCACAGCATATATAGCTAATCCCAATACCGGAAGTCGCGGAGCAGTCTCGAGATATCAATAAGAACGAGTCTCGCTGGTGGTGCTCACCTCGATTCAACCGCGAGTCTATGATACATTTTCATATATGTATATGTATATAGTATATTTAAATGTAAATCACGTGGAACGGGGTCATTGGGGTCCTGGCTGGCGCGCCATTCGAGCCTCCGTAGGGATTATCCCATGTCTCCGCGTCTATATCTTTCCACCAACCTAAGAGGTGTTATAAGGACTATGGTCTTGGGTAAGAGGAGGATTGAGTTGCGGAGCGCCCCGTGAGTGTTCTCTCTCTCTCTCTCTCTCTCGTGGTGTCGAGACTTCGTAAATACTGGGAGCAGCTTTAAATAGCAGTACACCATAGCGCATACTGTACTACGCTCTTCATGCACTCTATTGTAACACCGTATTCTGATGGTCGCTTTTATGTACGTGGATACATGTATATATAATCCGTATCTCTTCGTGTTCTGGGCATACTAGAATTCTAATGGAGACCGCCGCAAAGGCGAGTAAACTGGGTCGTGCCGCTGTTTGTCTTTACGCGGATTTCATCTACCGGTCCGCTGGAAACTGAGGTTTGTTCCAAAGCATTTAGGAACAACATCGTAACTGAGTATTCTGAATAATCAGTTGTTGAATAGTCCTATTCGATTCATGTGTTAATCCTACATTTCAGAATTTTTTTATTAAACGAAAAATAAAAACAAGAGTGGAAGTCATTTTTCAGATTTTCGATGCTTTCGAGATTGCCATAGTTTAGAATTTCTTCATTTAAAAAACTCCGATACTCTCTAATATAGATCAAATATGTTTCTCAACGATTGCGGATGAACGTGACTATTTTTTTACGATCGCATTCGAGCCGTCATGTTCCCGCGGATCAAAAATCGAAACCATTTCGAAAAGCCAGTACGATCGTGTTTGTGCATCGCATATTTTCCCGGGGTCGCTTTAAATCTTCTTTTAACTGTCCCGAAATGCTCTGACCTATCGTGTAGCACTTCGCCACAGTGGAACCCGGAGATCTCGAGAAGTTTCGGAAGACAACGAAGCAATATTTCTCTGGCTATTGCACAATTTCGAGGTTAATCTTTCGTCACCATGTAAAGAACAGACTGGCAAGATTGCCGAATCGTCGTAAAACGGTTGCGAATACCTTTGGAGTGATAAAAAAATCTGGTTCGATCCGCCAATCATTGGGAGCATGCAACTTATTTCATCGTCAATTTCAATTATTCGAGAGACATTTTTTTCGAAACCAATCGAAGAACCCTCAAGTAATTTATCAGCTTATCATTCAGAAGATGAATAAATTATAATCGTTGATTCAATTTATGGTTCTATTTTCTTCAAGAGAAAAGGGAGGATCTCAATAATCTTGAGTTTGTTATTTGAATGAATCTTATATTAACCAGAGAAACGTTGGGCTTTCCTGGACACAAGGGAAGGGGTTAACGATGGACGTCGGACCTCTCAGGATTGGTTAGCAAACCGTTACTGTTTGTTCCAGTGGGAGGAGCACTCTCGCCGATATACTCTATGAGCACACACACACACGCACACTTATTATACAATATATACATATCGAATATGCCATACACCGGGACATATTGCAGTGCATACATAATACATGCCAACGTAACTGTCAGTGCGAGAGATGCACGCAGAGGTTATACGTCCCTCATGTGTATATGTGTGTAGCCATGATATAACTAGTCAGCGTGGAGAAGAACGCCCATTAGGCTTGTATACGTTTGTTGAAGATACGCGCTTCGAACAGGCGTGTTGGAAAAATTTACATGACTTCTATATACATGGTATAAAATATACGAGTATATAAATATATATACTTTACGGATAAACGCTAATTCAGCCGACGCAGAGACCGATGATGGGAAGGACGTTTGCCTTTCGAGATGCACACACATGAAAGCAAGTAACAAATAGTTTAGTGCCGATTTGCGACTTCGACACACGCTGAAATAAGATAAAAACGCTCTCAGACATTGTATGTATAATACACACAATATCGTGTGGCATTAAGGTGACGAGAGAGCGGATAAAAGGATGTCACTTATCCTCGCAATTGCACAAGCCCCCTGGTAAAGTTCTATGAGCTTGACGTTTCGCGCGCTGACAGAAGAATCGACGCCTATGTCGAAGTATCAATGATGCCCACGTTTTTCCCTCTAACGTATCCCCTTTGTCACCTATATATGCGTTAGTTCTTCTATTTAGAAATGTATTCATGCACATCCGTACGTAAGATGCATATATGCATAAATTTAATGCCCAACCAAACCCCTTTGGAATTATCCGTCGAGGGACATTTAGAACGCACAAACCATATAATATCGAAATATATATATACCAGACATCTCGAGATTTCAAGAATATTTTTGGTCTCATGATTAATGAGTGTTAGAATATATCATGACGCTTCGATATAATCCTATCGAGACGTATAAAAATGACGAGTCGGCCTCATATAATGACTTTTTTTTTTCTGTCGAACAGTGCGCATATATATCTATCGTCGACATCGCATACCTTATGACGCGTGATATCCATTAGGCCAGCACTTGTTTTATAGCCAGGTGGTCGTTTATCACTGGCCGTGATATACTGCGAGGTAATTTTAATTCGACTTTGAACTTTGCATTGAAATCGCAGATATGGCAAATGATGTAGTTACTGGTTGCTCCCGAGAGTCCTCGCGTTCAGCACGGATAAGTCGCGATGACGTTCAATCACCGTCAATCGATTATTGTTAAATATACTTTATACGTACACATATATCGATTTGTACGTTTTTTCATTGAATCGGTTTTTGTATCAGAAGATCGAACTGTACAAAAAAAAATAGACAACAAAGACAGAGCGATAGGTGGAAGTTTTTTTTCTCTACAAGAATAATTTCGGGCTAGTCGTTTCTATGCATCCGTGTATATCTTGGCCCAGTATTGACTCTCATCGCCTATGGGTCCAGAAAAGTAATTTAAAGAATCCGGTATAACCGCGTGTAGCCGAAAGATACGACGCTTTCTTATTAACCAGGACAAATATAGTTCTTGCGCTCGCGCGTCAATTCATTCTGCGGCAGAGGATATAGCCTCATCGATAATATATCTCTCACTCGGGATCTCTCTGTTCGTGAGCTGATGGCGGGAGGCATGGTCCAACAGCAGCAGCAGCAGCAGCAGCAGCAGCAGCAGCAGCATCGCCACAGCGCCTTGAAGTATTTCTCTATAAAGGAAGAGGGCCTTGAAGATCGTCGAAGCTTTGGTGTATATAAGAAGCCAATATAATGGCGCAACCGTTTTGGACATTGCTAGCAGCTACAACGATGACTCGCTTATAATCTTTCTTTCTCTCTCTCTTACTCTGCCACAGTTACACATAGATTTCTCGTATACCACCCACCGTCATAAGAAAAAAAATATCTCGTCGAGGATACAAAATGCGCAGACGAAAGCCTCACCGCGTGATGAGAGTGCGCTACACCAACAATAACAATAAGAAGAAAAAAAAATCTCCTAATCCACGCGGATCAGCGTTCTTTTGGTAATTATATCGGCCAACAATAAACTGGGCCACTTCGCTCAGATTTCACCTTCTACACCTCTCCTTCTTCGTCTCTTCTTTCCTCTTTCCTCTTTTGCCCATAGCTATATATAGCAGCTTGTCTGCCGTTGATCAGTTAGCTTATAATCGACGCGGTATTACCGAGTCCTTCGACCTGAACTTTTTACTTATATATATCTATGTATACACAGAGCAGGCCCCAGCCGCTTTTGATCGCGGTATAATTGCGAGAAGCGAGATAACAGCATCATTCGAGGATCGAAAGATCAAAGAACGATCTCGCGGGAGCAGATCATTTTCAGTGAGGCTAGAACTATTTAGAATTCAGGGATGGGCAAATCGTTACAAAAATTGATTTTTCTTTTCTGTTGGCAAAGTATATATATCGGGATATTTACTCTTCGATAACTCGATTGAATTATTTTATCAAAGAATTTTCGATCATAGTATATATATATATAGACATATGTGTATACGACATATCTATATATTTTAAAGAGAATATATACTTTAGGTGTATGGAATCCTGGGTTGCTTCATTCCATCCGTGATATTCTACATTCTTCCCACACGTGTCTGAGACACATAGCTCCGAGCCAGTATATATTAGTCTGCTGCGAATAGAATACGTATACGTAGATAATACACACACATGTGCCACTATGATCGTGTATGTGCATCTGTATATGAGAATCAACATCAGCAGAGGGACGGGGTACGTGAGGGTACAAACATCGCAAGAGAGGATAGAGCGAGACGCGCCCCCCTCCCCCTTCTTGCCATTCCGCTTGGCTCTAAGAGATGCTTGCTCCTGATACGCTGCTCTCCACTACCGTGTGCTGCCGTTTCTGCAGGCTCGCAGGCTGCTGGGCATTCCATTTATGGGCCAGAGAGCATCCAAACCGTTTACGGGATAGCCCCATTACAGGAAGGCGCATAAGACCCTCTCTCATCGTTCTTCTTTCTCTTTACCATTTTGTCTTCCATTTGCACTGCAAATACAGTTCGAAAAACAAACAAACCGCGTCGTAATAAGAATATAATGGCTAACTACAGGTTTAGGTAGGATCAAGACAATTTGGTGATTTCAAATAAATCGGAAATAAAATGGCTTTTTGTCAGAAAATGATAAATTTCTTTTTTTTTTTTATTTAAACCACAATTATCACATATTGTCTGTTTTGTCAACCTTTTCTTTCTTATCTGATATCCCTGGCAGAATAAGAAAATCTATGGGATCATGAAGTGTCCAAGTGTTAATTTTCCGAAGAGTCATTCGTCCCCAAGTGTCTGTCGCGTTCGTTGCAACGAGATATGTTTGTGCACAGGTGCACAAGAAACTGAGAAAGGATTGACCCGTTTTCACACCTGTTTCGTATATATCGAGAGATGATTCCTTGATCGCGAGGAGAGCTTGCTCGATGCGAGTCGCTCAGTTTTAAGGTGCGAATGATATAACGAGTGTGGCAGATTGAGAAAACACTCACCGTTTCTTTTCTTAATGGGTTGATTATACAGGAACCGCGTTTATGACTGGGGTTTCAATGAATTCTCGTTCTATCCATCTCTCTTTTTTTCTCTCTCTGCCTCTCGATCTTTCTTCTTAATCTCTTTGTCTCTTTGACATATCGTTTGTTCCTGATCAACGTACAAGGCTTAATTCCCGCAGTCGTAATTGACAAAGCTGATTGGGAACATGTGTCACACACCTCAAGAGAGATAACCGAGACTGAAGTTGCAACCATCAAAAAAATAAATTTCTTGAAAGAAAAATCTTGATCTTACAACCGTGGAATATGCGTTGGGGAAAGCTGGAAAAAAATTTGCTGGTTGCTGGACGCAGAATCAACAAAAACGATCTGCTGCCCAAGGAAGAAGCTTCCCAGTAATAAAAGAATAAGATCAAAAGAACCCATGAACTGTTCCACTTTTACTCGAGAGTTGTATATACGAGTCGTACATATACTCTCTACTCGCTATCCTAGAGCATCAGAGATACAAAAAAATATATATTTGTATTAGCAAAACGTAAAATAAAAGGCACGTGTGCATATCTAATGTGTGCAGCTAGAATCTAGATTTTACATCGGCCGTATATGAGCTCGCAGCTCGCAATATACACACACACACGTGTGCGCCGAGAGCGAGCTCCACTGGTCGGTGATAAGCTCACCATGTATCCTAACTAACGTTGAACTAGCGCGAGGCTTTGCACACAGGGTGGGGTCTCTCTTCGCGCCTCGCCCGTTCTGGTGTGTCTAAGTCGCTTCGGTTTTACTTTCTAAGAGTACCCTTCCCTTCGTCTCTCTACCAGAACTCTCTCGAGCATATTCTGTATATATCTATATACACATTGTATATCTATTGCGGGACCAACTTGATCGCGCACCGCTTATTATACCAACCAACAGAAAGGCTATGCGCTGATGTCTGTGCTGCGCGCGACGACGGACACGCTTCACTGAGACACCTGGAAGAGACGAGTGGTTTGGTCACCTCTCTACGGATTTACCAGACGAAAAAAATCCTCATCGTGTGCAATCTCTTCTATCTCCCTCGCGCAGCCTCCCACCTTTATTTTTCACAGCGAGCCATATTTTGTATTTCGAAAAATATTTTTTATAGACATTTTTTGAGTCTGCAAAAATTAATTAATGAACTAAAATTGGACTGGAAATTCATTTTATGGTTTCATTTTATTCATTTTACGATTTCATTTTATTCATTTGAAATATAATTTAAACAATAAGAATCCAATAATTTCGTGTATTTTTCTTAGATTTTTTAAATTGGACTGACGTTTTTTTTTTTTAATTATTTGCCATATAATTTCTTGCTACTGCATTTGATTATTTATCAAATAACGCCATGATCGTAATATTTTTAATTTCAAGAAGCGTTGAATCACATTAACTGAGCTCTTCAAACAAATTTTCCAACTCTAACAGGCCCTAATCGGTCAATTAAAATCGAAATATTAAAAATTTGTATTATTAAGATTTTTGAAAACTGATAAAAAAAATTATATTTTTTTAAGAGGATGGCGCAGCGATTTTTTTTCGCTTCATCTAGTGGCACGCTTAGATCACATACGTATCCGAGATTCCACGTATTATGAGCTATGCCAAGATGTGCAGGGGGAGCAGAGTAGAACAGAGAGAACGCAGAGCAAAGCAGGGTGGGGTTTGCGAGCGGCACTCTCGCATCCGACTTGCCAACAACGTTGCTCTCCGAGTTAGCAGTTTCACTTTCTAAGTCTCCCTCGTTGTCGTCTTTATATCTAGTCTCGCAACTTAACCAAGACTATAAAAGACAAGAACGAATTGAAGTTGATGTTGAACTGAAGATCATGCAATGACCACAATATTCTGCTGGCTTGTATAAAAAAAAATATTTCAAATTGTCAATTTGAAATGGCTCTTCTGCAGTTACGAAAAAAAAAAAAAATTCAACAATATTTGGATAAAACTAATTGAAATTAACTTTCCGTTTATATACGTCCTGTAAAAAGTAATCTCGTGAAACGAAAATTCCACATAATCTTTCGTCGGCGACTTGCGTTTCTCCGAAGATTTATTTCCGAATCTGGTGGGCTCGTTAATTGGATCGATGTTTCACGTGCTGAAGTAAGAAGGCGACTCGCGGGCGGTCACAGGACTTTCTTTACGAAAAAGCCCGCTCGTTCAACCGCGAGGTGACAATTGAAACTCGATTCTTGTCCCGACAAGTACCGAGGATTTATTTGGTCTCTGTCGACGTACTAGCGGTGAGCTGAGAAGCTGTTGACCATCGGGATGCCACAAAAAGGACAATGATATATAGCATAAAACACTAATACAGTACGACGCTTCTCGTCCTTTCCACAGAGATCCCAGAATAAATTGATACCGAAGGTATATATACGCAGCGATCCAACTTTTACACCTTTTAAAGTTACATGTATATTGGCTGATAAATAAAATTAACTTGAGGTAAATAAATAAACAGATAAAAACTCAGCGAGAATTTCGAAATTACTTTCATGCCTCCCCTTTCCCCTTCTTCTCTCTCATTTTGGATATCTCGTGCATAAATAAAAATGTTTCACGTAAGCTACGATTGACCGACTCGTCACGCGTCGAGAGATATGTTCTAGAGTTTTTTTTTTTGTTTTTTTTTGTCTTCTTTTAATTGTGTTTTTTTAAATTGGTGCGCGGGCGCACGATGGCCTTCGCGCAAAGTCAGAAGCGAGCGAGAAGAAGCGAAGCGATTTCTAATTTCCATAGACCGCGTCAATCCGTTTGATGGGATATGAGCGCGGTTGAGGCGATTGTCAGAGATCGAAGATGACGAGAGAGTAGTATAGATTTTGATGGAAAGAAAAACGTCTTACGGGAGATAGACGAGAGGTGCGGAATGTTATTCGCGCGCGTAGGTTTGTGTGGGAGCCTCTGGGGCTGCTACGAAATCGTCTATTTTTTTTCTCTCCAGATTATCATTCAGCACAACTTTTCCTATTCGGATTCATATTCACTCATGCTCCCTGTCATTTTTTTTTTTTTTTTTCGAGCGTCTTAATAAACAGCCCACGACTCGTGTGATCTTTCCTGTCAAAAAGAACAATCGTGAACGAGCGTATATATAGCTGCGGTCGAAAGATAAATCAACACGAATAAAAAAAAAAGATATCCCTTGACCAAATACGATCTCGCCCGAGACTCATAGAAGTTTTAATAGAAATGAGGTACGATCACGTATTATAATGATTCCGTATATACATCAGTCCAGTAGCGCGAAGAAGAAATTAGGTCTCATATATCAGATGAGTTTCTAATTTCCGGTGAATTCTCCAGTATGGAGAAGCGAATACGTGCAGTTCCGGGTGTGTACGAAATGTGTGTGCGTTTGATAATTCGAGGAAAATTAATGAAAATTCCTTTCGTATATAGATGCTACTGATGATGGACTTAGGAGGTTACGAAATTATGCCGATATGCGAATATTGCGTTCAAACTAACGGGACTTTCTCGATATAGAGCAGAGTTAATTAAAGTATTTGTTTATTAAATATAAATTACAAAATTTAATGACTTTTAATAAAGAGATAAAAAAAACATTATTTCGTTAAACTTTTTTCCTCGTTCCTATTTCGAAAAACGCTGCAAAGAAATTTTATTGCAATTGAATATAACCAATTCGCAAATTTGATAATAATAACACGTATATAACGATGTGAGCGATGGAAAATGAATCAACGGTTGTATTGTATGGTGTGTATAAACAATCACATTCAAGTTATCTCTCGCTCACTATAAGGTCTTGTTAATTAAACGTATATTGTTCAGTGATCTACGTAATTTATATTCGACTTGGCGAGAGCACTTCTCTTCGAGCCATATAATTCCGCGCTGATCTAAACACACGTATGATACGTTTCTAAGCCCGCGATCTAACCTTCTGCTGGCACACAACAATTCACACTTAGTCTATTTTCATTCGCGTATATATATATATATATAATATGAATGAAAAAGTCGGTTGGGAGCTCTATAGTCCGAGCTAGCTAATGTACGAGAATTTATCATAAAAGCTATTCGACGGGGTCCAAACAGGCAGGGCTCATTATATTCCATGAAATTGCTTCGTCATCAATCTTGACGATCAAGACGCAACGATCGAGTGTCGTCGTCGTCGTCGTCGTGGTTATATACGACTGATCTTTGTACTGATGATTCTCGCAGGCGTGTCATTACCATCGCAAGGTCCAAATTGACTTGTGCGACTACCGCGCGATTATAATACAAAGAAAGGAATGATGAAAAACGATAGGTTAATTAAACAAAAATAAGAACTCGTATAGCGAGAGAAAGAGCACGAAACTTGGTAGCACATATACTTTGTAGTCTTGTTATTTATTTTTTTTTTAAATAACAAAGTTTCATTCACATTGATTCGCAGACCTCGAGCCACATTCATAGCTGCGTCGTCTTTAGCTGTCTCGGGTGTTTGCATGTCGAAAACACGCGGAAGGCATTATATATCGAGGCTAAAAAAATGTACGAATCGGGGTGTGTGCGTGAGGTCACGCCGAATCTCCTTAAAATGCGATCACTCGGGATAAAAGATGTGTGCGTGGCTCGTGCGCGGCCAGTCTGTCGAGTCCCCCATAGAAAATACCACACATTGAAATCCTAAAGCTGTTAACAACGTTTGTGTATAGATTCACTGACTTTTGTATATGTGCATGCATAGTGCGCGTGTCTACATAGTATTAAACGACATGACACACGGCTCTGGTGGACCAAGGTGGCCGAGGCGCATTACCGCGTCCTGACACCTGGACCGATGATGCATCGGTCCGTACAGAGCATTTCCTGCATTAGTATATCATTTACATCCTCGTATATCTCTCATTATCTGCCTACATGCAACATGATTTTATAGAGAGAACGCTGCTGTGAGAGGATCTGCAGCCGCGTTCTCGTTCGATGTATATACTTGGGTCGTGCGTTCTTCTATAAAACCTGACATGGTCAACATTTATATCTACACAACTAAGAAAGAGAGGACTTGTTGTTGTTGTTGTGTGTATATATATATACTAACGATAACGAGGATTTTGCCCATCTGGTTTCCGTCAATGTGGTCAACTTCCATTGATGGCTATGCCTCGATAATTCCTCCCGATGCTCGTACGGCCTTTCAGTTAACAAAGATGTACGAGGCTTGTTTGACCATTTCGAGTCCACCTCGCGTGATTGCGATGCATGAAAAGATCCTCGAGATCTCATATATATACTATAGACGAAACCGCAAAACTTTAATGGCCGACTTGAAACGAAGAAAGAAAGAAAGAAAAAAAAGGTGTTTGACGAACCTTTGCCAATGAGACGAAATTGGCTATAAGTGTCGTGCGAGTCTCAGCCTTCGACAGGTATATTGGCTCTTACACAGAAAATCGTCTTTCATATTTATTGACGGTGTCACACTCTCTGCAATAATCTTCAGAATGATTTAAACAAATGTGTGAATTGACAGTCGATTGCAATTTAATTTTTTTTCTTTCTTTTTCATGCATATCCCAGGTAATATATGGGTTACGCATTCTCGCAGAGTCTGAGCATTAAGGTGTGCAACCTTATCATTTCACGCTGTAGTATAGCTCTCTTGCGAAATCGCACCAGCCACCGGGTCGTCGCGCCCGGTTGCCCTCCACTTTGCGAATCTCGTGTGTACAAGTAATTGATAATTATCATTAAGCGCCTCGCCGCGACTGTATAACTCCATGCATATACATATATAGATGAAAAACACACACACACACACAGACAGACAGACACATATGTATACACGCGCGCATTAAAAACTTCTTTAGATCGCCGGCGTTCTGTTGGGGTGGGGCCGAGGGCAAGACGCGCTCTCGGGATATGTGTCTATATGTGCATACTCTAATAGGATCAGCCGCAGAAATCGGGTTTTCTACGTCCTGTTCATGAGAGAAAGAGACACCGCACGCATGCGATACGTTTCCTCATCAGTGTTGTATACACTTGGAACCGCATTGGAGACTTATGTACCATGTGTATATATACATACAAGGAAGGAATATGTGAATGCGTGTACGAGGCATAGTGCTGGTATTTGTGTGGTACATCGTCTGAAACTAAGCGGTGCAAGAACCGCGCCAAGAGACGCACACTTACGCCTATGCACACACACACACACACGTGTATAAGTGTATGCATTCGAGTGCAGTTACAGTATGTGTGTGTGTGCACGTAGCCCGGATTGCAAAACTCGGCGGGACGCACATCTATTAATGCTGATATACACAACGGTTGGTGTGCTCTTATCTTTGCTGGTGTGGGTGTTATCGGAGCAGGGCGTGTCGCCATGGCGCTCGCGCGCAGGTTCTGTAAAACCGCGAACGAGCTCCGCAAAGGAGAGCCATAGCGAGCTCGCACATATATATATATATTGTATATATAGTTAAAAGGACCAAGAGAGAGAGAGAGAGAGAGATAAAGATAGAATGGCAGAGCCGCGATTGAACCACGGTGCAACGCGCTCTCTTTGCTCCTGTGCAGCTGCTGCGCACACGCAGCCAACTCGCAGTATATAATACTCGAATGTACACTTATATTATATACCAATGAGCTATATAAGAGCTTAAAGCGACTCTCTTTGAGCCTCCGCCCGAGCTATCCGGATACGTTCCGTTTGGCTCGTTTCTTACATATATCGCACCATTATAAATATATGTCTCGCATTTTTTTTTCTTTTTCACTCCTCTTATACTCTTCGTCGCAGCCACAAAACTCGTATATTCGGGGTAAAAGGAAAAAAAAAAGAAACGTGGAGTTTTCGATGTTGATTCGTTATTATTGCTCTTATCGATTGAATAATTTTATTTACGATATTAATTATCTTAATTTAGTAACTTACTTACAAAACAAAATTCATTAATTCATTTTAACTTTTGTAATTTTATTTTTGACGAATTAGTTAAATATAAAAATTAATTTAAATGGATTATTATGGATTTAATTAATTTAATTGGATTCTAAAAATTTACGATTACTTAAAAAAATAATAATTATGCATTCATTTCAATTTTTTCAATCTTACTTTGAATAGATTATTTAAATAGACTATTTTTTTTTGTTTTAATGAATTAAGAAAGATTATTGTAATTCACAACTATTAAAAAAAACAAATTAATCAATTTATTCAACTTTAGCGATTTTTTTTCAGTCGCAGAATCACAATCTTCAGCCTCTCGATTTCCCCGACACGAAAGTCCTTACAGTCTCCGCAGTGGTATCAAACGTCTATCATTGAACCATGTTATCGTTCTCCTTCGGTTTGTTGTACAGACTCGATATGTGTGTGGGTGTTATCAGAGCAAGGCGTGTCGCTTCTCCATTGCGGAAAGTGGCTCTTGCCCTGGGTGTACATAGAATCGTAAGGAGCAGTAGTTCTTCGACAGGAGCACAACGTGACTCGAGCATATATTGTGAGAGCTGCCTCGATCGAGGCGTCGCCGAGCCCTGGCGCTACTCTCGACTATGTCTGTCGTCCTCGCGCGTTCGGTTATTCGAGTCCCGGAACACCAGTCTCACATATATAAATGTATACATACATATATATAGCATGGATTTCGCGATCGTCGTCCTGGTTCACCATGAACTTATCTTCTCTCGAAACCCCAGTACGGAGACGACAAAAACTTGGGGTTATCAGGATAACCTCCGTGGACCGTTCATTATTCGCTCTCACCTTCTCCTCCCTGTCGATCTTCGAACAGCGATGGAAAAGGTGCATCAGTTCCGCGGTTAGAAGTCATGATGATAATGATGATGATGATGATGATGATGATGATGATGATGATGATGATGATGATGATGATGAAGATGATGATGATGATATATCGGTATAATAAAGTACAAGACCACTGGACATTCATGAAGACCCTCGTAGACGATCGTAGATGTTCATAGACACTTGAATTATTGGTTGAATTATAAAATTTAATTAACTTCAATTAAAAAAATCTTTCGATAACGTTGTAATAAGTTCTGGAAAGACGTATCGGAGAATTCGTGACCAGGAAGATATTTAAGAAGTTTATTTCAGCACTTTGAAATTAATGGTAAAATTTTGAAAATTTTCTCGAAAAATAGTGCAAAAAGGATCGACGATTCTAATTTTTTTTTCAAAATTTTCACCTGATTAGTTTATTCGGGAAAAAATATTACAAATTGAAAAATCTGATAATCTCGTCCATGTAAAGATATTACTCATAAATATTAAATCAACATTCATCCGATAAAAAAAGTTACTCAATAACTTTTTGATGCTTTAAGATTTATTATTTTACCACTTTTTTTTTAAA
>JABMBV010010090.1:0-18194 GCA_018906735.1 Mesochorus sp. PSUC_FEM 10030011
AGAGAGGAAGAGAAAGAAAGGGGGAGAGAGACTGACGCGTCGTGGGTGATTAACCACGCAAGCGTTTGTATTTACGGGCACACGTATAAATCGTACGGTGGATAATATATATATATATGTATCGCTAAAACGGGCGAATACTTTTTATTCAGCTGTATAATTGGCCGAGGGCGAAACAGGGTCCGGACGATTTAATTTGGCCCTGCTAAATCGTAAATTATTCGTAAAATAAATGAGAGAGAAATATTCCGGTAGAATTTCGGGTCGCGAATTGACGGATTTATCGTGGTCTTTATATACCTTTTTTTTGTTAGCAAACTTTACCCGTCCACACGCGCTTTTCTCTTATTTTGACTCATTCTTATCATGAGATATGAACACGGTCGTCGAGCCAAAAGTATATACCGTTCCAGAGATTATGTACCTTCGCAGGACAAATATAGTCTCGGTGTATATTCGCTTTTGTTTCTCAAAAACGTATAAAGAACTTCCTCTGCACCCCGTTCTTTTTTCCAGAATGTATGTGTATAGCATCACCACGTCCCGCACATATTCCGGTTACGCTAACTCAACGAGACACCACGAGTGGAACCGGCTACTAAAGCAGCCAGCCAAATAAATACACGGAGCGAGAAAGCTCCGTGAAAGACGATGCCTACACTCTGTATAGTTACCTCGCAACATAAAAAGCTCTGACCTCTGGTGTACGAGGCGGTCACTAGAAGTTATAAGAATCGAGGCTCCCACCTAGAGCATCTTTTATCTACGCTTCTCATAGCGAAACAAAATTAATATAAGCTTAAAAAAATCTTATCGTTCTTGTAGAACATTTTTAGATTTCAGATTTGAAAAAGTGTAGAAAAATCGCGTCTAATAACTTGATACAATCAAATTCTATTATTACTTTTTCACGTAAATTCCTTTGGTCCTTAATATATGCATGAAAAAAATCATGGATAAGATAACTGAAAATAATATTATTGGCTTTAATACTTTTGTTCAACTTTGGAAAAGCGAATCTTGTTAACGAAGGTTCGATTAAAGCTCTCCTGTAAAAGCCCTTTTTCTCTCTTTCTCCTCTTTCCTTTAATTTCTCTCAGGCATTTCCTGGCGTTCTACGTCGGCTCTCGAAAGCACTAATCAGGTTCACCCAGCATTCATAACTCAATTATTCCAGTAATTACAGTACCACGAAACTCTTTCTTGCTTTCGCTCAGTGATACGCAACTGCATATGTATATCGCGATACGATATAGCAAAGAATCTCGATTTTTTACAGTTTTTTCTCCCATCCTGTTTCGTAACGTTTCTATCCATCTTTTTCCTTCCCCACATATACTTTTCGTCACTCCCGTGTTGGCTAACTTTGCCGCAAGCTCTCTCCAGTTTCGAGCTACGACTCCTAGAGCAGCAACATAACGAAGTGTCGCGAGATTACCTCTTTTTTCCTCCGTTTTCATATCTCTCTCCCTTTCTTCTTTGCTTCATTACTCTCGTTCAATTTTCTTTTTTTTTTCTCACTGGCTATACAAAACGTGCAATTGCACCTGGAGAGTGTTTGTAGATGTGAACAGAGAGAATGAGAAAAGCTTTTTTGGGTGTCATAGAGCCCAGAGGCCTGAAAAAAGCACGCATACAAGACCATGTTCCATCATCGGTACTGTTGAAAAATCTGGGGCGTCTTTCTTTTATTCTCGTGATTGGCTACGCGAACGCGTTCTCTACTTCTCTTCGTCTCTGTATTTATTATTGTTATTTTTTTTTCGTTGTTAATTATTCTTTTTTGGACGGTGAAATTTGACAGATCTCTTCGTTGATGTAACTTTGAAAAAGGGTCCATACGCATACCAGGACAAAATTATACTGCGTGAACCCTCCAATGTGGCCGTCAACGTTGAAGCCATAGCCTCGTTTTGGATGCTACTGTTGTTGCCAATGGCTTATGATAGAATAGTGCGTTGTACCTCATCGTTCAGCCACAAACAAAACCCCCACCATCACCATCACCACCACAGAGACCAGTATTTGTCACCCCTCACCAGCAACATCAGTAACAGCAATACGAAGAGTATATGGAATGGGTGTATATATGGTTTGGTGGTTCCCCCAGTGACTAGACGAGTATTTGATCACTGCCGCGCTCTGGTTTTTCCCGCCCGCGCAGACTCTAATGAAGACCACTACCACGGGATACCATTGTTGGGTTATGAACGTTATCTCGCTCTCTTTCACTTTCTCGCTGTGTCCCGCGCCAATACAAAACCTGGTGTCTCCATTATTTTTCGCCGTTATTAAAAATCTGCCATATAGTCCCCCCCCCCTCCTTCCAACCTCCCTCCCGCTTTGGGTTCAGACAAAGAATTCGATAGGCATTGTTCCTTCGTCTCCGGGTTTTTGTTCCTCGCTAAACGTCAATGATTCTGATGCGGCGGGTTTCTACCAGCCAGCCCAGGAGACGTGGTTCGAATTCGATGGTAAGTACAAGAGAGAAAGAGGATAATGGTAGGAGTGAGAAAAAGAGAAAAAAAAATTTAGAATGAAAAACGGGAGTGAGAGTTTTACCGTTCATTTTCTCAGTCTACTTCATCGGTCTCTTACCATCCTCTGCCAGCTCTTCTTCAACATTCTACTGACTGATTCTATCACCCTTTCTACTGTCCTATGTTTCTCCTATCTTCATTCTGCGTTGTTAGCGATGCTCTCCAAGTCCTCACCATCATAGTCATCCGTCAAGAACTGAAGAGCACACGTACAGCATCGATGCTCTTCGTGTTCTCTCCTGACGCTCTTCACACGTCATAACTCGTGTTTATTCCTCTTGGCAGACATTTCGTGACTACTTCTATAACTGTCCATATGGGTATGTATTCATAATACTTTTTTTTTATTGTTAGAACGTAATGCCAAGCAAAGCACAATTTTTACTCTCACGTTTCTGCAAAATATTTTCGGACATAATTATTTTCATTTCTCTCTCTCGCTCTCTTCCTATCTATACTTTACATATTCTTAATCCATTCACCCTGACATTATGATCCCATTTATCAAAACAACAAGCCCTTGTTCGACCTTTATCTTCATTCCGTCTTCTATCATTTTTACTCCACCCCATATTTTCTCCCGGCAAAGTTCATTGCAGCCTTAATTTTTCCACCTACGCGTCATAGTAATATACAAGACCCTGTTGCCCGGGGATGAACGAGGGTTATGATACAACAAGAACCCTATTTGTGCATCCCCGTCACTGCCACATATACTTCTTCGTTGCGGTAACTATCAACATTGTATTTATATATATATACACTCGGATATCATTCTATCCCTTCACCACCCGAAGCACCCCCTTCAACCTCCATGTGCCAGGGCTCTCTTATTTATCCCACGCACCCTCCGTGGATTGACGTTGCATTCCATCAGTCATGTGCATATTCTGCGTGTAAGCGAGAGGACACATACCATTCCGTGCGTCTCGCACATTTATTCAGAAGCCGCCATGTGACAAGAAGCATAATAGATACACGCATGACAAGCTTATCACATGTTTCACGAGCCTTCATTATCGTCATTCCCGATTGAATTTTATTCGTGCCCTTTCACGAAAAAAAGAAAAATGGTGAAATATTATTTTCCATCCTGAGAATTACGATCCAATTAAATTGTATATTGCAATAACTGCCACGCCTACATTTTTTTCTCAATTGTTATCAGCATTTCATTCTATTATCGAATATTTTAATACCGGATCAATTTTTTATTCATAATTATGTATAAAATAAAGGCAAAAATAGTATCATATATAATTTTTTAACAATTATTTTTAGAAACTTTAATATTCCGGAGCATTATACTACAATGTGTAAAAAATAAGTTTTTATAATCCGACAATCGAGATATTTAGTATTTTAAATCGCAAATTGAACATGCAATCTTGTGAAAAGTTATGAAAAATTGAAATTTTTATATTTAATATCCTGCTTCATAATAAATGCATCATTCTTCCTCAAGTTTAAATACATTCATTTTTCAACTTGATGCAAAAAAATGCGCTTAATGTGAACAAAGAAAACGAGCTCGAATAATCACGTTAAATACGATTGCCTGTGATCATTTGCCCCCGCCCTCTTAATATTGCTGGTAACCACTGTAATACGGCTTGTTATCGGAACTATTATAAAGAAGAGTACTATCTCTGTCGAATGCATAGTGTAGAGATGAGAGCCAGGAGAAAGAATGGGGTGGGAGGGCAAAAGGGGAAGAATATACTAGTGGAATCACCGCTTGCCAAGGAATATCAACGACTAATACTCACGTGCAAGGGCAGCGACTAATACTCACGTGACTCGAGGGTCACTGCCTTTATAGAAAAGAGATACATATATAGAGGTAACACACAAAGGTGTACCAAATATAAAACTGGCGGGGGATGCGAGGTTTTGGCTCTGCAACACGGAGGGAATATACCGTTCTCTGTACAGCCGCGATAATGGTTATAGCGCCATCGCGTGCAATCCCATTAGCGCCAATGCAATTTACTCGATCTATCACACCCTATTAAGCGGTGTATGCGAGAGGTGCGCGCGTGCTTTCACTCCGTTCGATCCGCGTCCGCGATTTTCCCTCTTTCCGGAGGACCCAACACGGAGGTTTTTTCCTCTCTCTCTCTCATCCGTTCGGCATCGACTCGATCGCTTAACTCTCATTTTAATCGAGTTTGCCCACCAGAGTCCCAGAACTTTTGTATATACATATATATTATTTATAGAACACCCTCAAGTCCCTGCGCCTTTTCTTTCTTTCCAGGTTTGCCTGCGGCACACACAGAGACTCAATAGACACCATTGTATTTTCTTTGCCTTTTGTTTCGTGTTATTCATTTCAGATTTCATCTGTTTGTATTAAATTTGTATTAAAAAAGATAATTTTTTTTTTAATATAAAATTTTTGCACACAAAAATGCACACTAAAATATTTTTACATACTTCATGAAAATTGAAAAAAAATTAGCCCTTTCAACTTGAGAGCACAAACTTTATTCCGATAAATGCTGCTGAATATCATTGAATAAAACAATATGATAATTATAAGAGATAACGATTTTAACTAAATGATTTTATATTATTAATCATTGAATTACACAATCTGTTTAATATGACAAAATTGTTTTATCGATTATATTTCTCTATTGACATATGTTCATTGATAATTTATTAGATTTCAGGGATTTATGAGGATCAACGACATTTATAGAAATGTTCGGTGATAATTTGTCACAATTTACTAACTATGTTTATGACTGATACATTTTCGCCTATATATTTGGTGTATATACGATTTAACATTTCTATATATTTATATATAGGAGCGAGTGTCATGCATAATGATTGTACGGGCATATATCATTGGTTTCATAAAAGTGCAATGAGCCGAGCAGTTTGTCTATCGAGTAATCGATACCATAGAGAATATTCGGCATTATATTTTCCCACAAAGAGTGAAATATTTTACTCATGTTAATTAATATATTTATTCTTTTATCTTTGAAGATGAGTTTTGTTGCTGACCAATCATTATGATTTAATTTCAATAAATAAAATCAATGAAAATATATATAATTTATTTTCAATAATAGTAATAACAGTATATTACGTATTTCTTCCATATATATACAATTAAACATTAAAAAAGAAGAGAACATTTATTTTTATTTCTGAAAAGGTTTTAGAAGTTTTCTATGAGAGCTAGTAAATTTTCGTAATATAGATGGATGATTCGTCTGGTGATGGACAACGGTACCGGATGTTTCGGATAAGTATAATCCGTGTATCGCTGGCGGATCAATAAAATGTCAAGCGATAAAATCTAAGATAGCCAAAGATTTGAACGGAGCTTTTGTTTCAAACGTCAGCTGTGACTTCTCGTCGACATGCTGCTATATAGCATTGGTAACAGCTTTAAAGGATACAACCCTCCGTGTATGTGTGTGTTGAAGAAGAATAAATGGCAAGTGCGTTGATGCCACAGAATCTTCAGCTGGGCTTTCAGGATTTGGAACTTCGAAACTTCCAAGGACAAGAAGATCTTGAAGGGTGAAAATTTCTGTATAGATTGTCAGTGTGTCTCTTTCATGTCCAAAATTCGGGGAACTCTTATCATCTACCACCACAGCTGTCACCAATCCTTCAGCAAAATAGAAGAGCGTCAACGGCACCGTTCGAGCTTTTTTTTCATTTTCTCACAAAATAGCAATGCATGTGTTGTTATCTCATTTTTTTTATTTATCCTAGGCTCATATAAGATAAACTCACAAATTTTCATCATCAATTGCGTCCCTTAAACTGTCATGTAACGTTCTCTTGAATCGTTGAGATTGAAACTTCGACAATTTTAAGGTAAAGATTCTTCGGTGGAAATTTAAGTCAGAAATGTCGTACAAATATGATTGAACGCGAGAAGAAAGTTTTGCCGCATCTGCGTTTAGGAGTTCGAAAATTCTATTTAAATTGAAAAAAAGCTTTGATTTTTTCGTAGATGCCTGCGAACCTGATAATGGGCAACGTTCCAATGATCAATCCAAACATAGAATCAATTTTATCGAGATTAAATTAAATCCAATTGAACTCAATTATCATCTCAGGGTCTGTGCACATTCGATGGAAAAATTTGCGTGTATTTTGAAAAAATCACAATAGGTGGTGCTATGTTACTCTTCCCTTAGTTTCTCCTATATAAACTGATACACACATTCCCAGGCTCCCTATTGGATAGCCTATACTTTCTCTTGCTAACCATTGGCCTCTCTCTCTTATTGTCATTTCTTAAACTACATTATTTTCTATATTTAACGCACGCGGAATTCTCCAGCGTCGTATAAGAAGTATTCGCTTCAACAAAAAGAAAAAAGAAAACGTGTTGATCTGCGAGAAACATCAATCCAGCTCGAAGCGTTGACATTGGATATGACTCGACTGCAATCATCTCGTTACAGAGGCATTGTGAAGCCCTTGACTGAGAGAGGCCTTTTGTAGATACGTGGTCCCAACATCAGGTTACAATCTTATTGGATATACAGTTCGTACCATTGAATTGAATATAGTGGCACACTGTAGAGAATTTCGTGGGCAATTCAGATCCGCGACAGTGTTTGATCACTGATCGAATTACCGAAATGAAATACTTGTTGTGTGTACTTCAAAGCAATAATCGCTTCAATCATAACTTAATTTTGCTTAAACTGGCTAATTAGATACTTCGCAGGAACAGATAATATCCTTCATATCATAAAAATCCTTGATATAATGGTTATTTTATCCCTTCTATAATTATTTCATTTTCCAACACTCCCATATGTTACGGTCGAATTATGGATGGGTGATTTCCAGCAAAATGTTCCACGCACATAATACGTAATGCATTATAGAAATAGAGGGAGCAGAACGGCATTGAATCGCCGTGTGGTCCTCCGTTAGTATCACATTCGAAACAGCACCTCCTCCTCCTCCTCCTCCTCCAACGAGCATCTCGTATCTATTCGACGATTACTCGGAGCATGACGCCATAGTATACCTCGTTTTGCAATGCATTATATGTATATATAAACGTATATATGGGAGTTATATATAGAACGCGGGGTCCTAATCAGCTGAGGCATTGTGAACACGCGAAATTACAGGAGACGGATCTCTATCGTACACTGCCCGGCTCTATATAACGTATTAGTACAGTGCGCAGTGTACGTAGACATTTCAAGACCTACATGTATATAATGCATACATATGTACATAGTAATGTGGTCCATATACATCAATGAATGGGGAAGGTTTAGAACCCTCCTATCTATACGAATTATACGTAGATATGACGGGATCGTTGAAAGGGGAACGCGCTGCAACGTGCTCGTTAACGAATTATCGTAATCAATTCTCTTTGACTCTCGCTTTTTCATTATAGATTAATATACATATAGTACATATATAGATCAGCGTTATATCGTTGATTCGGAATATATTAGTGACTCTAATAAACCCACTGAGGCTAAATTACACGTGTGTGTGTGTGCGGACTCGATTATTGTAATTAACCGCCGCGTGTGTCGTTACGTACCAAAGAATCGTGGCTTTTCGAGCCTAACGAGAAATTGAAGGGTACGTGGATTATGGTCCTAAAATTCACTGAAATATTTTTATTTTTCTTCAAGTTATTCGACGAGTAAAAGTGACTGTAAGTAGTGTTAATGGTAATAAGCAAGTGCGTAGATCTAAATTAATTGAAGTGTAGGTAAATAAAGAAAATAGAAAGTAATTAAGATACGAAAATACAGAATAGATATATGAATTTTGCATTTAAAAGATAAAAATAGTGCATGGATACCAATTAATATTACAATGCTACTATTCTAAAATTAATGCAAATAATTAAAAAAAAATTAAATTAAAGAAAAAGTTGTCAGTTTAAAAAAAAAAAATTATTTTAAAATAAAATTAAAATGATATACCAATTCGTGTTATCACAGTAAATTGTATTCCGAAATTATCTACGAATGATAATAGTTACTGTATTTAAAAGTGTGTGGTATTGTGTGAAACATCTGATCACGAGGAAACGGGGGAGATTAATTTTTATCCGCACATTAATACCAGGATAGATGAAAATATACGTGTTTACACAATATCTACATACATATTTTCATATAATAGTAGTCGCTTTTGTACGTCACTGGAGAGATAGCCCGCGGCTAACACTCTATATCCTATTCATCGTCCAAGTGTGCCAAAGCCTAACAGAATGTTATTTCTCAACGCATACTACGATTTGTGGAGCTTCGGACCTGTTCGTATATTGTACACGAACACACAGATGCATTTACACACAATTCAAATGCAGTTCAATGCGCGATGTAGTGGTGAATGTATCGAAGGGGTTGAAAAGGGGGGTGACCACTGAGCCATTGAGAGTTCTGATCGCACGATCGAGATATTCGGACATGGGTGATACTGTATAAAGATACAGATTTAACTTGTGTAGTGCGCCAGAGTAAAACATTACGACGTACATCGAAGAGACAGGAGAAAGAGAGAGAGAGGGGGAATGAAAGCGAATAGCGATCGTAAGCCATGCCATTAAGGGCGGCAAGTGGGTGCATCTGTCTGGGCAAACCTGGGCTTAGTTCCAAATCCAACTGCAAACACATGAGATTTAAGAGCTATGTGTATATATGTATATGTATATATTATATATTGGTGAGAGTTATACTCTTAGTATTGTAACAGTGTTGGCTCTTATTCTCTGGTATTTTCATCCTTCTTGTATTCTATCGCGTTCCCTACGAGTATTTCAAGATGAAAGCGAATAGTTCTCACTTTTTTGCTTCTATATCAATTGTTTGTAGTGAATACATCGGATTCTTTTATCGATGATCCAAGACACTTAAAACGAGCTCATCAAAAAGAAAATTAAGTTGAACTTATTTTTTAATTATTTACATTTTATATTTGGGAAATATTCTGGTTAGTTTTTATGTCTATAGTTTTTTTCATATTGATCCTTATTAATATTATTCTGTTAATATTTAACAATTATTATTTAGTATTAAGGAAGAGCAGTGTAAATAAAGTATGGCCTAGTGGATCAGAACTCGGGTCCACACCTCATGGGTTTTCAAGTATTTTTTCTAAATTTATTTTAAACTAATATTTAACATTTATTATAAATATTTTTAATACAAATGTTAAACTATGAACATCATTAATATTTCACTTCCACCATTCTTGAACTCACAAAAAATATAAGAAATAATTGATGGTATGTATTCAATGGATTGATCACCTACTCTTTTACGAATCAAGAGAGATAAATGTTCAGTCCACGATCTCGAAAATACTTGAAGTCGAATGCTTAAGCAGCATATTCTTGGAGCGTTTCAACGTGTTAGCTCCCTCTTTCGGGGACAATTAATTTTCGGAAGGCTGTCGGGAATAGTCCGGCTCGTTACCTTCCGACGCGTCGTTGTTTTCGCGGTATTAACGACTCGATTCCTCGACTCGTTTTCGCATCGGTTCGTAAGCTGCGAGATACTCTCGTACCGAACAGATCCTTGGGAAAAAAGCGAAAAATTCAAAGAGAGAATAAGAAAGAAGGAGAGAAAGCACGAGAGAGACAGAGAGAGAGAGAGGGAGAGATAATCTTTCCTTTCATGTAAAGCTGTAAAAAGAGATGGAGCCACCTCTTGAGCGTCTTTTCATCGAGACCCGAAGAGCCAAGCCGAGAACAATGAAATAAAGTTAAAGCGAAATGAGAGTGGAATTATATCTCTGGAGTTGAAGATCATCTTCAACGCCCCGTTCTCCGGAAAACTCGTGAATTTTCGTGTACCAGAGACCTCAGTATGTCGAGTTTACATGCAGTGGGTAAATTTGTCAGACATGGACACGACGCAAAGCCCCTCTTTCTCTTCCTATATATCAATGTATCTAGTAATTTTGTCCCCTGAGCTTTTTTTCGTTCCTTATAAAAGACATCGCAAAGCAGAAAGCGTTGAAACATTTTAAAAATATATGAACGAAATATTTTTCAAACATTTCCGATGTATCCCAAAAAAAATGTCACTTCTATTTCCTTTAATATAATTTTTAAAAAGTTCCCCTCGTGATATTTTTCCGACGAAGCTTCTGATATGAAAAATTCTGTCAATCCCTCGAATCCCAAGCTATTTTTATTCAATTACTCACACATACACACACAAATACATGAACCAACTCTATTATGCATACATTTTTTTTTCCTTTCATCGGATCTCTCCTCTCTTCATCTCTCTTGCAAACTCCTCGACATTCCCGAACATTAACTTTCGCTCTTATTTTTTTTCTTTTTAGCTTACTCTTACTCTCTCTCTCTCTCTCTCTCTCTCTCTCTCTCTCTCTCTCTCTTTCTCCCGTTTCTCATCTCTTCTCTCTTGCTTGGCTGTTTTCCTCTCGTTGACGACGACGACGACGACGACGAGAGAGAAAGAGAAAGAGAGGTAAAGAGAGTCAGTACTCTCGCGCGATGGTCGTTCCGCCCTCGCTGGTTCCCTCCATGCCTCTCTCCTCCTGTACACCTCGCTCGCTCCCCCCACCCTGTTGCTCCTTCGCCGGTGAGTTTAATTAGGCTCGCTTCGAGATATCTCGCAAGATCAGCAGCTCGTTAGCATGTTTTAATTGGCGGCTGTCAGTGAGATCCTTGCCTACGATAAAACCGAGAGGAGTAACCAAGCTATATAGAAAATACAACCGGGTGCAGCCCCGCAGTCGCAGTCGCAGTTGCAAGAGACCGAACTATATATGCAATGCATCCCACAACCGCATATGTATATATATTTATAAATACAGAGGGCATACGAGAAGAGAATTGTTGGTGTAGCGAAAGAGAGAGACCATGCGAGCTCTCGGGAGAATATAAGAGATGGAAAACGCCCGCGCTCCCAGTGACAAGCTTACCTTCTTCTGCTGCTCCCTCGTAAACGCAAACGTTATGTACCACGGACGCGGTACAGAAGTTGAAGAGAGAAAGGTTCATATGTATACATTTACCTGAAAAGGAGAGAGAGAAAGAGAGAAAGAGTGGGATAAGGGGGGGGGAGAAGAGGGAGAGAGAGAAAGAGAAGCTGCACGACGATCCTGGAAAGTACTCAACCCCCCTTTTCTGTTTGTACAACGTGTGCTTTACCAATAGCTTGGCTATTATTCTCTTCTCTCATTACCAATTCAGCGAGCATGTCCCATCTCTCCCCGCCAGTTGTCGTTTCACTTCCCACAAACGGTCAGCATACCGCATATCGAGAGAGCACCGCGTGGTTGTAATCTCGTTGGGTAAACGATTCCTAGTTACAGGGTAATTTGGATAAATCATGCAAGAAATATCAGAAATCACATATGGAAATTTTCGTGGTGACTTTATCATAGAAATTTACTTGAGTAGAAATATGTGTTTTTTCTTTGGAAATTCAAATTAAATCTAAATATGTTTGATTGCAGGATTAATCCGACATGAATTGTAAAATCAATGGACCTTTTTGTCAAATTATTCATGATGAAATTGCATTTTAACGATGTTAGCAAAAAATTTTACTCAAGTTGACTAAAAATAATTTTTTTATGGAAATTTTAATTGAATCTAAATCTGTTTGAATGGATAATAAGTATAATTTGATTCAAAAATCAAATAAGCTTATCGCCTTTATCAAAGCATAAATGTTAAGATTAATTTTCGAGTTTACGCGAGAAATTATCCATTAGTAGTGGCCGCGGGATCAACGGTGGTATTAGAGGATAAAAGCTTCTACTTCGACCGCGAGCAAGGATTTTCGTAATCTCACCACATCCTGAAAAGACACACGTAAATATACACACATACTGAGTTGGTGTAAAGTGTCTTCAGCAGCTTTGCGGTCTAGTAATGCGGTATTTACACGAGTATAGTAATATCATAGATACGCTTGCATAAAACGTCACTGGGACGAGATCCTGCGGACATCCTGGGAGAGAGAAAGAAGTAAAGGCGAAAGGCGAGGAAGGAAAGTTTCAAAGTTACACTCGTGTCTCTACGGTACAGAGAGTTCCTATAACCGTGGAAGAGACCTAACGCTATACAATCACATTAAGGTGTACGTAACATGAGAGTTTACACACGGCTGACGGCGCCACGTCGAATTTTCCGCCCGTAGAGATCACATGTACACAAAGACGTAAAAGCAAAGAGGCGTAACTCGAGCTCTTTAAGACCCAAAGTAGAAAAGGTTACGGCCTTTCATCATCATTATAATGGACACAGATGTGCCTGTGTATTAGCATGATGGCACGAGTGCCGACAACCCTCTGTTGCTCTGGCTCACATTGTCTCGCGTTGAATTTTAGGAGAAAATCGGGTTGGATTAGGACTAAGCGTCTGCCACACATCGTCCGTCCGTCTGAGCGGCATTTTCTCGCGTATGCATACATAAACACAAACGCGTTACCGTAATGGCCAACTTATACATATTCCCGAGCATATCCGCAGACAAGAATCGGGAGTGTAACGGATATCCTGCGATCCTCAGCAGCTCGCGCGTCTGCATGACGCGCGCGCGGAAGAGAGATCGAAAAAGCTTTTGCGCGAGGGATTCCCTCACGAGCTTGCTCTATCCGCGTGCTCGTATGTGTACACATTTTATACGTATAGGTATACGTGTAGGTGTTTCTCCTATACTTCGTGTGCTCTCTCATGTATCCTGGCAACTTAAGCCCATGTACGTGACGAGCCGTATTTGCGGGCGCGTTACTCCTCGTTCGTGATCAGATTACGAGCTTTCATATATTCGCGATTTTCTCTCTTTCTATATCTTTCTTTCAATCTAGTTAGTCCTGACGCGAAAGCTTTTACATATCCCAAATTGTACGACACGTTTATATCCTCCTTCGTAAACAACTGCTTTGGACACTCGAAATCCTAAATACGATTTCTTTTGATGTCAACCTCTTAGTTCGTAAACTTCAGAACAGATTTTATCGATCATTACACGTCTATGATTTTTACGATTTTTTCCTTCTTTATGATAATTATCCCTACTTATTTATTATTTTAGGGAAGTGAAGATCATGAGTAAGTTAAAAAAAAAAACGATATAGTACTGTTTCGCAAAAGATTTATTGTTCGGGTGTTTAAAAAAAAGAGCTGGTAATTGAAAATTAATCACGAAAAAATTGTTTATAAAAAAAGATAGTTTAAAAGCGAAAGACTGAATGTCAAACAATTTTAAAGTTAAAAAAAGTGTATAATTTTAATGGACTTTATTATTTATTTGAAAAAATAGCCGGTTGAATTTATCAGTCGAAACTAACAATGATTTTGAAATACACAGAATCTTCGATTTAATGTAAGAACTTTATAATTAAGAAAAACTATCAAAACAAAAATAATATAATGTCAATTCGAATGCGTTTCAACTGGGTTAAAATGGTATAACAAGTCGTATCGTATGTAATCCGAATTTCCCACGGCATTGGTACGAGGGAAACATCTGAACTATAATCGAGATAAGTTTTACATGTATGTGTGTGTTCCATAACGAAGAACCCTAGCCCTTCTATATGGGCGGATACCCGTGGTCCCAGGTGGCCAATTTTCGGAGCTAAGGACCCCATTGCACAGATGCAGACATACATTTACACCGTGGCATATATATATATTATATGTACTGGATACAGTATATATCACGAGCGTCTGTTAAATAGTGATTAGAGTTAGGGGCGAGGCTGACCGGGATTGTGGGACTGCGGTACAGAGAAAGAGGGGGAGAAAAAAATGACACGAATAATAAAAAAATGATGATCTCCTCGATGTAGTTCCAATTTATGACGCAGTAGATAAATATTTGGAACATCTAAACCCGGACAAGAATACACAGCGACTCCACCTCGAGCCAAATATTTTTTCAATCCTTTTTCTTCCCATGTACCAGCTCCTATACATGTCGATCGATGGCACTTTGGTCACGAGGGCGGAGCAGGAAGACGCTCGAGAGACACGAGACACGTCGAAAGATGGGAAAGGAACAAAAAATCTTGTAAACATATGAACACATCGCAACGAAGATACTCCCTCCGAGATAGCCGCAGCTTGGAGAAAAAAAAATATGAGACAGACGTTGATAAAGTTCTTCGTGCGGTGAAAGCATCTTGAGAAGAAAGGCTCGACCAAGGGAGAAGAAAAGCGGAGGCTACAGCTTTTTTTTTGCCCTTACGGGGATGCTCGAACGAAAACGCTTTCTCACCGGACGCACGCCACAAGTTACACATACGTGTACATATACACGCGAAAAAAGGGGAAGCAAACTGGAGGAAGAATAAAAAAAAAAAAAAGAAAAGATATAATAATACGACGAAGAATGATCGTGCGGAGCGAATGAAGGAGCGGCCGTCGCGCGGTATACCTCAACATAAATTCTTCTCATCTGAAACCTGCCCACCCCTTCAAATCCATTCTCTCACCCTCGCTCTCATTTGACTTTTTTTTTCATAAACACGATTACAAGAATTTACTAAAAACTTCGAGATTCCGCGAGAATAATTATATAGAAAGGATCTTGAAGATCCTTCGTCTTCATCTCAATATCGTTTCTATCTGTGGATTAGGCGCGATATTACGTAGAACATTACGCTCACAGACTAGACCAAAAAAACACATGGTATAAATGTGTAATACATTTATAGATAAATATTACATGTATAAGGTATATACTCTGTCTTTGGACTCTTTTTTTTCTTTGTTTTCTCGTATGCGACGGTATCGCGAACATTATATCTCCGGCAGATGCGAGCACCCATGGACCCCACTTCGTATGCAAATCGGACTCCGCCCTGAATAAAATATATTAACCATACGACCGAGAAAGAGTATCTCGTGGGCAGAACAGCAGCGAGAAAGAAAAAAAAACGAAGGGAGGATATAGAATATATAGCCAAGAAGGCACGAAAGCAACTGCGCTTCTTCATTTCTTCCTATCACCCCATTGAGAAATTTGTTCTTCGACTACTTTTTTTTTCATCATTCTGTCGCTTCTTCCTCACATCGAATACTGATTATTCCTCCGGTTCATCTTTCAACCATAGAATCTCCATCCTCTCTCTCTCGAATTGTATTTTCCTGACAATTTTTTTCTTCTTCGTATATATTATTCTGTGCAAAGTTTTATTATCGACTTGTGACTTGCTATCTGATTCTTTGACATATTATTTCGAAAAATTAAACAATATTTTTGAGATTTTTATCTTTGATATAAACTTGCTGTTTTTAATAGAAATGAAATAGATGAATTTTTTACAAAAGTCCAAAAATCTTTGACATGCCTTTCAACGAATTTGTAAATTTGACCTTATCAACCACATCAAACGAGTCTTTACATTTCGACTTCCTACGTCCTTTCTGTTTAATTACAATTAATCATGACGGAACAATATTCGTCGAATCGTGACCGTCCGACTCATTATCACGCCTGGAACAATGAAAATACGCTCGGTTGATTTTACTTTGAGCTGGAAGGGTTCCTTAGTCGCATATATACGCATCGTTGAGAGAAAACTTTCGCCCAGAGAGCGGTCTCTGACTTCTTCGAGTTTGTATTCGAAATTGCGTAAAACGTATCGGATGAAAATTAATTCAACTGAGATACGAATTCATCCCACAATCTCCACCCGGCGTAAAATTTAATTGCAATTTTAACATCCCTCTCTCGGTTCTATAAAATTGTCTCTGTGACCGCTCGTTGGATCCCAAAAAAAGCAACTGAGCTCGTAGTCGCACAATGCAATCGCGAATATATTCTGAATATTCTCGAACTTGGGCCCTGTTTGATTCAGTTCGTCTCTGGCCAATAGACCCCGTATGCGTTCCGAGGGTTTTACACAGTTGGGGAGCAAATTTCAACCTGGATGTTTGTATAAATGGATATGGGATATATAACGCCGTATTGCGAGTCACCGATGCCACACGCAAAACACCAAAAGTTTCACCTTTGTTATTGCGTCACCGGTGCCGCAAACTGGCTACGAAACGCGTTAGCAAAGAGAAAGAGAGAGAGACAGAGAGAAACGTCGGGACGCGTAGCCATGCGCGAAATTACGTAGTTTACGCGAGTCCCTCGCGTAAATATAGGAAGCGTCGGGAAACGTCAGGCCGATTCGCGATCGCAGAGAGAGAAGAGAGTGAGAGATCCGAAGAGAAAGAGCAAAAGTCGGGGATAGCACAGAGAAAACGAAAATCGAAAGGGGACGCGAGGAAGCTAGTTGGATTTTAGATATAAATTCGAGAGAAGTTCTGGATGTCGCACAGAGCGACGCGCCAAAACCAGAGAGAGAAAGAGAACTTTCGAATTAAACTCAGTTATAACCGCGACGGGAGCTCTTCTCCTGGGACATTTATTCCGCAACACACGACAATTTTTTTTCTCACATTAAACATATAGTTTTAGATTGCTTTTAGTTGGGAAAATAACACATATGCACATTGCAATTTTACTTGCGATTTAATCACATTTTTATCTATAATAGTTTATCGCATCAAACGAAAAGAGTATATTCGAAATAAAGTGAGAAAATGCTTAGAGAAAATATAAAAATTTTGTAAATTGCGATTTATAGCTTTTTCAATTTTGCTCCATAATCTCCACCTCTTTCGAACGATATAATACTGTGTCTTATCGTTTGATGGTCTTAGCAAATGGAAAGAATGGAAAACGGTTAAAACTCTAAAACGATGCAATATCTACTGACTATAGCCAAAATATATGCTTGCTAAGAGATTTGGGAACGTTGCGAAATGGTTGGGAGCCCGCACGTATGTGTATAATCCCCAGTGGGGTAACAGCCAGTCGGGAATTAGGTAGTAAAATCGTAGTAACGGAAAAATAAAATGAATAAGAAGGGGATGGGGTTATGGGATTATCGTGGATATGTGCACACTTGCTTGGTCTCCGAAGAGACGCATTTCATCCTCGAGTAAAATATAAATCTCCAAAGTACCGATTTTGTTTTTTTTTTCTTTTTTCAAGAAAGATATATTACTGATATAAGACATAAATTATGAAAGAACTGTACGGACATGAAAAATGATGGTGATTCATATACAGTTAGGTAAAATTTGTACTATCAATTGAAAAATTTTTAAACCCATCTAACTTTTTTTCACAATAATTTTTATTCACAATAAATAAGGGAGACATTGTTTTACTATAAGCTTTATTTATGCTAATCGAAAAAAAAATCCTATTTATTTTATTTTATAATTTAATCAAGGAACCGGCATCAAGTTGATGTGTACCAGATTTTAGGACAGTTAATCAATGCTGCGGATGTACGATTTTTTATAAATAACCTCGAAATCTTTTAAGCTCTATACATGCCTAGCAAAAGAATTTTACATTTAAAAATTTTTAACTGGTAAAAATAATGGTCTTATTTTGAATGAATAATGATAAACTGGAATTTCAAAACACCTATTTATATATTGGTAATGAAAGAAATTAAAAAATGTGTATTAAAAAAGTCGAAAAACTTTTGATCTGATATCCGATCATTGGCTCGTAGAACGTTTTACTCGCAAATTCAATGGTATTAGAGACTGCAGCAACGTTTATGCTATAATAATCTCATTGGCGATACAAATGTATACAATATATATATATATAT
>JABMBV010010201.1:0-18182 GCA_018906735.1 Mesochorus sp. PSUC_FEM 10030011
ATACGATTTATTTTCAGGAGTAATAACAATGATTAACCAATAATCGCGCGATTTTAAGAATTAGCGAAAGAAGAATGAACCTTTTTTGGCACGTCTTGTAAGATAGTAGGGGGCCATTCCTGCTGCTACATTATTATTGTATACTTTCTTTGTCAGATTGTATCGTGTAATAACAATTATAACTCTTGACCATATGTTCATTTGGATCAGATTGATTTTTAATCGATGAGAAAAAGAAAAAAACAAACGAGTTTCGGCCGTCACGACGATGTCACCGTTTAACGGTGAGTCGATTTGTCTCTTCCTCTCTCTATATATATTTCTGACAAGAGCAAATTGCATATTTATCATTAATTAATTGTGATAAATTGGAAGGAGCGGAGGAGCTGGAGCATCTGGAGGAGAGGATAGTCGAGTTTGAGAAGTAACGCCTCTTTCTCTCTTTTTTTTTTTTCTATTCTCTCTCTTTCTCTCTATCTCTGTTATTTCATTGATAAGCTCATTCATGAAACACGATCCTTTCATCAAGGAACAATCTCACTTCAAAGCGCTCGCTCGTTCAAATATTCCGTTCGACTTGCGCGTTCCACATCTCGGATCCTTGGCGTACCTCAAGACAAACTTATCAATTTTTTTACACAAAACTCCTTCGCTCGTGGCTCGAAGATTCTAATGATGCTAATATTATTCCGGAGGAGTGTGAAAAAAGCTTGAGATTCTTCGAGAAGATTCTTCTGCCCCATCTGCCTCTGATTCGTCTGATCTCGGTCGCCAATGACTCGCTCATCCTCTCGTAAATTGGTATTTCTCGAAGACGTTTTGGACTCGAAAAAATTCTCGCCTTACCTGCGCGTTGTCCAAGTACTCGTATCTATCGGGGTACGTAAATGATGAACAAACGACAAATTCATTTGATAACTGTAATTCATTTAGTATCTTCGAGCTTTTATCAATAATTATTTTCATCTCTTGACAATAACAAGGATACATTTGTTCCCGTTGACTTGATCAAACGTCAGAGAGGGTGGTAGCGACGACGGGTGACGTTATCGGAGCGTCCAGATCGCTGCTATCGGCTTCCTTCTCAAGTTTCCTCTACAATAATTATCGTACACGTGTGAGCGTGTATCTCACTCTCTCTCTCTGTTTTTCTCGCTCAACCAGTCTATAGACAATTATTTGTATATATTTTTTTTCTTTCACTTCACATACCTGTTGCAACGAGAATCTATTGTCTGGAGCGTGTTGGCCGATGGCGATTCTGTGCGCCGTCTCCATCTGTAATCATTGGAACGATTTCGGGGGCTCTTACGGGACAACTAGCCACGGGATACTTAGCTCCTCGACAGACACAACTCTTGTTCGACCAACACTCGTATTTCGGGAACTTTTCGGGGATTGAAGAAAACGTCATTTCTTATGAAGGACGCAATCGACTGAGCGAGCTTACCTCCGTCCGGGTTTCATCGCTGAAGTTCTGACCGCTGCTTCTTCTCCGTCTCCGCCTAGAATCCTCCCCGATTTCGAAGGTCTCATCCTCGCCATCCTCGTAGATTCTTCCCTCGGATCTCGCTTCGTCTCGGTCCCCCTGAGTCGAGTGGATCAACCATTGTTATGATGGAAGAGTCAATACGAGCACTTGTACACTTACATGAGACGAGGTTTCGTCGTTAATTCGCAGCAGCATTTCGAGGGCATCCTGCATCTTAGTGTGGGCGTAATCCAATTCTCTCTCGAATTTATCCAACCTTGGGATCTTGTCGTTGAAGGCCTCCCGAGCGACTCCGTTATCCGACAACTGTTCCCGAAAAAAAAAAAAAAAACAATTTCAAATGATTCAGTTCTGAAACACTCGGAACGTGAGATACTTACGACCGCGGCCGTTTCTTTCTCCAGTTCCTCCAGGTTGGCCTGCACGATCGATAACTGGCTCAAGAGGTCGCTGGTCCATTCGTCCTGCCAACAATCACGATCAATGAAATTTTTATTTTATATTGTACGGTTTTATATGAACATTACCTGGGAGCGGAACGACTGCAGATGAGACACTACCCGTTGAACTATTTCGAGTACCTCCTCTATCCTCTCGAGGTTATCTCGGCGGCCGCCCCTGCCGACAGCCATCAGTCTCTTCTCTTCGGTAGCGACTCGCTCGCAAATTATCTTCATCTCCTGTTTGTCGATGCGATCAACTAGACTCGAGACTCTTTCCCTGCTCTTCGCCGAGAGATTCCGCGCCTCTTTGACGACCTTCCACAGCCGGAGGTACTGTCCGAAAAAACGAGGTTGTAATAAGGTCGCGTTATTTTTTTTTAATGAAAAAAAAGGCGCTCACCCGCTCGTTACGACTTTCCAAATTCTCGACGACTATCTCCATCTCTTCCCTCAAGTTTTCCGTGGCCGCCTGCGCCTCGACCGTGCAAACACGAAATTCCTCCATCGCTGCGAATTGCCGTCGATGAAGTTGGGACTTTTGGAACGTGATAATCTTGTAGCGCTAGTCTTGGTACTGTTCTTGCTCGTTAGTTACGAAAAACTCACCGATCGATCGTTGGGCTCTCGGATGTCACTCGCCTCCGCACCGACAACGACAGACAACGTAACAAATATTGTTAAACAAATTAATAGAATAAAAAGGCTGAGATGAAGAAACTGATAAGAAGATAAAGAGAGAGAGAGAATAGATGGACAAACCTCCAAGAGAGCTCTCTCGAGGATAATAATTCCATTGGCGTTTTCGGCGGTAATCCTGTCGATACATTCGGCCAACTTGTCCACCGTACTTGTCCCCTTCTGGACAAGGAAATAAAGAAATAAAGAAATTGAAAAGATTGAAGGCCAGGAGGAAGAGGATCATTGGAATGGATTTATTTCGGTTCGTTTATACAGTCATCATTTGAGGGAGTCATCGTCGATACGACTTACACGATCCATAACTTGGCTTTTGTAATTATCCAAGAGACTTCCGATGTCTTGAAGTTTCGTGTGAGCGCTCGCGACGTCTCTCTCGTATTTCTAGGGGTAGGGGATGATAAGGGTTAGTAAACGACAGATAAGTCATTGCCGAGAATACAGTTAATACCATGCGTTCCTTCGCCTCGAATTCTCCGAAGAGCTCCTCCAGGTGAGATCGCGCCTCGAAGAGGGCCTCGTACTTGCGTTTCCACGAGGCCTTTGCCTCCTCGATACTCGAGGTTACGTCATTCCTCGGCTGTAATACACGAAAAGTATAACTTGAAAAAGTGTCCGATGGTAAAACAAAAACGGGAGGCGACGAATCGGGGAGGTAAGGAGGTGGGGCAAAGGTGGGACGGTTTATTTGTTGGCGACTCGTTTCGCGTGTTTCAGTATCTCGGTATCGCACATATCTTTACTACGTTTAACGTAGCTCTTCCTTTTTGAGGAGGGATTCCGTGAGTCGAGGAGGGGTCGTCGCGGTGTATCCGCGAATGAGAGACGCTGCTGGAAAAGACCAGGAAAAGCCCAGTGGAAAAACAACATAAATATAAATAGAGCGAATGGTCGCGCTACCTTCAAACGATGCATGTCCGCTTTCGTCTCGCTCTCGCGACGATCGGAGTGCCGTTTCTTGTGCTTGTTCCTGATTGATTCGATCATCGAGGTGTATTTATCGATAGTCTCCTCACCGGAGACTACTTTGGCCTCCAGACGAGAGATTTTCTTCTCCAGCTGGGCCTGATATCTTGAAACAGAGTCAATCTCGCGGTCAATTTTCCGTATTAATTCAAAATCGGATAATGCCTACCTGAGAGATTTTTTCTCATTCTCTATGAGAGTTAGGAGACGACGTTTCATTGTTTCTGGATCGTCGTCGACGTCATCGTCGCCGTTGTCGTCGTCATCGTCGTCGTCATCGTTCTAAAAGAAGAGAATAGCAAAAACAGAGACTCGCGCGAGATTCTTGTGAAGAAAAACATTTATTCAACGAAATCAATGATAACCATCAACGAGCTCTAGTATGAAACGAAATTTCTTGTCCGGATTTACCTCTGTACAGTCGCAGCACCTGAAAGACAAAAAAATCAATGTTTTATGCCTTTAAACTCTCGCTCGATGGCTAAGAAATAGGTGAAGGATAAATTGCGTTACTCTTTCGGTACAGGAATGTCCTCGGGCTGGACCTCAAAAAACTTTATTCCGCTGAGACTCCAGCGGTTTTCACGACGCGCCCTTCTGATTACTTCCAACAGGCCTCTTATGTCACTCTGGAGATATTCGACCTTGCTGCGCAATGTCTCTTCCTGATTCTCCAGCCGATGAATACGTGACCACAGCCCATTGACAGTCTGCGCATTAACGATACGTTAGCTTATTCTCCTACGCATATACAACGACAACGTCTACAACGATCCTGACCTCTCGTCCGGGTTGAGCCAACTGGCCCATCTTATCCGAAACTATTCCAGCCGTTTCTCTCAGTTTGTCCTCTAATAATTTGATCCTCTTACAGGCAGCGTCTTCCAAATCTTCAACGCTACGAACAAGCATCGCGTTTTGTTCCCCCAGGTCTTTAATCCATTCCCTCATCAGGTCTAGCTTCATCTGCCCAAATCCCCCGACAAAACATTATTTTCTTGACAATTCGCAGCAAGTATCATTACGAAAAAAAATATACCGAATCGTAGGTCGTCCCGTTCCGCTCTTCCTGTTCCTCGATCTTTTCCAATCTCGTCTCGTACACTCGATGAAATTTTTTCAATATCTCCAGGGACTCGCTCTCACGACAAATTTCTCCAGTAGCCAGTACGGCTGTGCACCCTTCGTCAACAACGTCAACCTCATCCTCCTCTTCGTCCTCTCTATTCGGTCTATCCATCCTTATACCGCGTACACGCACCCACTAAACTACCAGCTCGGTCAAATCCACTTGAATTATGTTGAATATATTTTTTTTTTTAGTTTTTTTTTTTTTATCACACTTGCACGAGTCAAACGCGCCGAACTCTGCTGTCAGAGTTGCACCCCGAACCAGCCAAAAGAAATCATGATGGCGCGAGTTCAAAAGATTCTTTTGTTTTTCGTTCTTTTGTGTGTGCGTTTTCCAGCATTCTTTTTCAGCGGGAAATTCAAATGCTTTTCAAAGTTCTTACAGCGGCGGCGGCTCTTCAACAGTTAAAACAGAATTTTATTTTTAAAATTTTTAACGTTAATATTATCGAACAATTTTTTTAATTAATTTATCATTATTAAGCGAATACCAAATAATTGGCGAGAGAAACCTTTTTTTTAAATCGAATTATGAAAAGGCCTTGATCGGATGAGATTTGCGGTTCAACCCCGCCACTGTCAAATTCTGTATCTTCTTTGATCATCCGCTACAAGCGCTAGTATTTATTTTGTTTATACGGTTTCTCCTAACCTACAATTCGTTGAAATCATAACAAATGCCTCACCGTTGTCAACCTAAGTTTTGATTGTAAGAGTCTACACGAATGGAGTTGAAATACGCGTTTCAAGATTTAATAATTCAATAAATAAGGAGAAACAATTTTTTATTTAAATATGGCCGATCAGTCCATGTCCTCGTCATCGGCGTCTTTTCACGAGCCACCGTTTCGTTACTCGAAAGGAAAAAATGCAATTTATTATAAAAATATTAGCATGGTGAGATTTACTTGAAATTTCAAATTTACGAAAATTTATGTACGTGTAAATATATATATTTTTTTAGAATCTTCAAGATATTCAGAGGCTCACGAACACAGCAAATACGGATTTGATGAATATTCAAAAAGATATGAACTATACTGTAAAATTGTTAAATTTAATAACTGCCGATTCTGTAACTAATAAGAATCAGAGCGTGGAAGAAATTTCAAATTAATAAACGCTGATCGCAATCATATGATGTTCGATTGACACTTTTTCGAAAAATATTCCAAATGAAAATGATCTATAAGGAATTGTTTCCCTGCACTAATCCTTAATCTGTAGAAAATGAAAATTAAATATAAAAAAATTAGTTCAAAGTGGAGCATGCAATACTACGATATTAACGATTTTCGAAAAGTCTTGGGGTCATAATGACCCGAAATGCACTTTAAGGGTTAATCCAGCCTATGTGCACTGAGTTTTTGAAGCAACAGTTGAAATTAATAAAATTTCATTTTTTTAAACCATTCATCAGTTTATATCGACAGTGTTCACAGGGTAAAAAAAAAATGTTTACACAAAGGGTTAACAATAACACGAGATTAATAATACAAAAATATAAACGATTTATTTTCGCTTAAAGAAACAATGCTGTTTTAATAGTACATAAGAACAAAAGAGCTCGGAGCCATAGTCTTTAAAATTTCAACGTGCATATTTTTCGATATTTTTTAATATTTAAAGTCCTTCGTTGATTCTCCAAAAGCATTGAAATGTTATTCTATAAAAAAATTCTACTGGAGGAGCTTTTGGATTGTAATTGAAGCTTGTTTGAAGATCAAGTAAAATTGTAGGGAGTATGTTGGTAGAATGACTTTGATGTTTTTAAACGTTTTCAATTATAGTCACATTAATAAAATAATATAGTAAATAGAAAGATTTTAATACAAATATATTATTTGTATCCGAATTGATGGCTGAAACTTATTACAGTTTCTGCAATATCACTTCTCAATGATCTGCCTAAGCAATTTCAGTGATATACTTATTGATCAAAGCTTGCAGAATATTTTGGCATATTGGTTTTGATATCCAGCCTCTATAATATTTCAAGTTATCCATCCCACCGACATGGATGAGTAATTCTTTGCAAACCCAAGTCAAAGACTTGTAGTTCTTAGAATCGGCAATGCCCAAGTTTATTCTGAACCCATAATATGGATTTCCATCAACTATTGTCATAGCAGCTTCGAAGTTCTTGTATTCCAAAGGTAACACATGTGCTACTTTATGCCAAGGAAAATTGGTATATCGATTTATGGCTTCATAAGTTATCAAGAATGCTGCTAGAGGTGAGAAAGATGCTCGTTGGACCAAAGTTGTAAGCTTCTGTGACATAGCAGGGAGCCATTCTTCCCATTGATTGGCGACATCCGTGACATTGTTCTCGTTGAGATACCATCCAAAATGCCTATAGAATATAGGCAATGCCTGACAGTCTATATCCACATTGACGGTCAGGTTTTCTGAGTCGTCATTTTGAATGTACGTGACTATTTTTGTGCTTACAGAGCCTCGCTTTACCACCCCTAAGATGGTAGATGTTACGAGCGACACAAGAAAATCCTTTCCAAATCGTGGGCTTTTTGTAGCAAAATAGGATAGTAGGGCTGCCGCGTCTATAGGAGTCATTTCCGCAGTCATTGCCGGTGTCGGCACTTCCACAGACGTGGCTATCGCATCCGTCATGGTGGCTATATCTTGAGGATCGAAGTTAGAGGCAACGAATGCAGGATAATCAGCAAATTTTAGGTCACCCATGCACGACTTGTCAAAATGCGGTCGATCTATGATGAAGGTCACGATGCGAACTAGTTCGGCCCTTGCATCCACTTCGTTCATGCACAAAGTATCGGGGAAGATCGGAGGGAGCAATTCACCGAGCGTCAAAGACATGACTTCAGCAGGACCAAAAGTTTGAAAATTGCGGTTGCACTGCAGTCTTGCGCTGCATGCTATGTAGACCGCCGCTGGAATTGTCGCACTTGAGAAGCCGTTGGTAAATGGTTTTATATTCAGCTTCCTGAATATCAAGTTTGGTAATATTCGTTGTGGTTGAAGCCATTTAGAAAGGAATTCTCGGTTAAAAGCCGGTCCATGTGTGAAACCATTCGAAAAAGAATCCATTTTCACAAACAGTAATTGATTTGGCGTCCTTTCTTATCTTCTTTGTTCTTTGTTCTTTGAGAATTTGAGGCACTGCACTGAATCGAGCCACAATCGCTTCTGTACAATAATAATAATAATTCGTTCATTGTTGGTAGTTTGGTAGTGCGATCCGACGTCCTTTGTTCTTCCCTAATTGCTTCCCTACAGTGATAATAATAAAGGCTTAAAATAAAGTACAAACCGATTTGTTTGCGGCATTTGGGCTTTTCTTTAATAAATAAAACTTCGCTTGTTTATATCGTTTACACAACATACAATTTTTGAAAATAAAAACTTTGCTTGCGGCTCCTTTGAGATGTCGCAACGTTTGAATTTTCGCGCCTTTGATTTTTTATTCCCTAGATATTTGACGGTCCAAAAAGTCCCTAGAACCGTGAAAAGTTACTAGTAAAGATAAAGCGACATCCTACCCACTCGACACGAGTTTATTTGTCGAAGATGTTTCGTATTTCGTGTGACGTGTAGTTTATTCGTACAAAGAAAAAAAAAAAGAAAAACATACACAAGTGACATATTTACGGTATGGAGTACTTTAAAAGTAGTTTAAAATCCGTTCTCGGTGCTCCGGATCCAGGAAGTCAACCTTCCGGTGCTGACACGGTAATACCATTATCGTATGATTTTCAAAAAAAAAAAAAAAAATCAAACAGTAAAGTAGCGGCTAACCTGTTCTGTCAAAATTCATTTCTTTTGTTTTTTTTCGAAGGTGGAAAGATTGGTCGATAGACTTCAGTCGTCGAGTCTTCTCGACGATAGGAGAGATGCCTGTAGAGCGCTCAAAGCGTTGTCCAGGAGTTATCGTGTCGAGGTTGGTGCCCAGGGTATGGATACTCTCCGTCAAGTGTTGGAAACGGACAGGACCGATTGCGAGATAATTGGGCTGGCCCTGGACACTTTGTGCAATATAACGAGCTCCGAAACCTTCGACGAGGAGGGTAAGATCCTGTGGGCATTAGCCAGCACAGAAAAAATCAGAAAATATAAATACAATTTGTATTATTGTAAATTCACAGTCGACAAGCATGGCCTGAACAATAAAATTGGCGAACAGTTCACCGAGATATTCATCAAGCAGCAGGACAGCGTCGGTCTGGTTCTGGCTTCCTTAGAGGAATTTGACTCCAAAGTTCGCTGGCCAGCTCTCAAATTATTATCAAACTTGTTAGGCAATAGACCGAAAGATATACAGGATATTATTCTGGTCAGTCCCATGGGAGTATCCAAACTGATGGATCTTCTCAGCGACAGCAGAGAAGTTATACGGAACGACGTGCGTTGCCCTACATCTTCGAGAATCTCGCTATTTTGTCTATTTTTTTTTTTTTTTTTTTTTAACAGCACCATCAATAATATAATGAAATTTAGGCTCTGCTGTTGCTGATTCAATTGACCAAAGGAAATGCGAATATACAAAAAATCGTTGCGTTCGAGAACGCGTTCGATCGTATATTCGACGTGATAAACCAAGAGGGAGGAGCCGAGGGTGGAATTATCGTTGAAGACTGTTTACTCCTCATGTTGAATTTACTCAGAGGCAATGTAAGCAATCAAAATTTCTTCAAAGAAGGTACATATCGAGAGAACAAAATTTTTTTCAAAATAATTATTGCTGAGTATTAAAAGACCTGGCGAAAAATTGATAAATTGGTTTATTCGATGGTCAGGCAGTTACATCCAACGGTTGACTCCCATGTTTCGAATACCGCTCGATATCGAAGAGAATCCGATGCTCGGCGGCTGGAGCCCGCAAAAAGTTTCGAACGTCCATTGTATGGTACAAGTCATTCGAGCTCTCGTAGCACCCAGTGCACCAGCCCAGGTATTTATCGTACTAGCAAATGACCAATTTCTTTGTCACCAAGTTAAAACCTCGTCGCTTTGCTCTTTAAGGCCGTAGCCGGTTGTCAACGAACGATGCGAGCTTGCGGATTGTTGCAATTGCTCTGTGATATTCTTATGGCGAGTGGAGTACCGGCTGACGTGTTGACGGAAACTATAAATGCCGTTGCCGAGGTCATCAGAGGAAATACGAGCAATCAAGAATTTTTAGCCGGTATAATAGCCCCCACTAATCCTCCGAGACCAGCGATCGTCGTATTACTGATGTCAATGGTCAATGAAAAACAACCGTTTCTCTTGAGATGCGCCGTTCTTTACTGCTTCCAATGTTTTTTGTACAAAAACGAGGTCGGACAGTCACAATTGGTCCAAACGCTATTGCCTCAAGGCAATGAAACGCCTACTCTAACGACAGGTAACGGATGTCAGCTAAAATAGAATATTATTTTTTATGCTTTGGCAATGCCGTCAGCAAAAAAAAAGTACGGTATAACGTAATCATATAATAAATAAAGTTGATACAAAAAATAAGAGTAGAAACTTTATACAAAAAAAGAAAAAAAATAACGTTTAAAGAGGTTCCGGATGGTTTTATAAATTGTAGTCATATTATTGGAAAATTAATTATTCATTCTAAATTTTCTTTTTTAATTTTCCTGCAAAATTTCAATTTAATTTACTGTGTATTGAAAAAAAGTGAGTCATTTTCAATTATTGCAACTTTAGAAAAAATATATGAAAAATAAACAGATCGAATTAATTTTTTTCTATACAAATTACATCGTTTTATCAAATTAAAATAATAATAATAATAAGAAGAACATTTTTTATCACATTTCCTTAAATATAAAAAATCTTGTACATCCTTACGGGCTTCCTTAAAACTAATTATTATTCGGTTTTTCAAAATGAAGTTTTTTTTTCATAATTATGAGATATTTGTTGTTGGCTCTACAGGACAATTATTATGTGGCGGACTTTTCTCACCGGATCCATTGTCAAATTGGTTTTCGGCGGTTGCATTGTCTCACGCTCTGATCGATAATACACCACAGAAAGAGCAATTGTTGCGAGTGCTGTTGGCAACGAATATCGGGAAACCACCGGTAACTTTGTTGCAACAATGTGTGATGCTTCTACAGCAGGGCAACAAACCCCAATGTAAAGTGGGTTTGCTGATATTACTCTGTCGATGGACATCATATTGTCCAGCGGTGGTCAAGGCTTTCCTCTCGATAGACTCTTCCGTGGCGTATCTCACGGCGCTCCTCTCATCCCAGGAAAATAACGATGATTTGCAAGAAATATTGTTACAGAGCATGTGTGCTTTTTTGATTGGATTGTGCGTTCATTTCAACGACAACGATGTACCAAATTATACGAAAGTACGATTTGCAATAGTCAAAAATATAGTATTGAAGATTCAAGGATATTTGGGGATGATCGATGTGATTCGTTTCAGGAAAGTTTGAGCAACTTGTTGGAAAATCGTATTGGACTGGAAAGATTTCAGGACGCCATTGGTGGTATCGCGAGACACGAGATATACTCTCGTACCCTCAAGCATCCACAACCGTCTGCCAAAAATCCTGGTGATCTTCTTTTGGATCACGAATTTTGCAGACTGCTCAAGACTCTGGAAGGTCATTACGATAAAATATATGAGCGAAATACGAGTATCGCGAGAAAATAAAAAAATGAGGAAATTTTTCTTGTAGGTACTATCTTGGAATCGGTGTTGAAGGGCAGCGGTTCTCACGCGATTAAGGATCCTACTGCCTCGATGAATCCAACTAATTCGGCTCTGGTTGTACAGTACAAAGATCTGATACGGGAACAGGATGCACAAATTCAAAAAATTAATCAAACAAATGAAGCTCTTGCTCGTGAAAAGTGTGACCTTGAGGTAAGAGTGAGCGCTATTTGATATTCAGTACAATTTGTGGAGACAGTCGATCTGGTGATATTCATTTTAATCGATTTTCTTCAAGGCCCAGATCCGCGAACTTCACCTAACCGTGAATCATCTCAAAGATCAGAATCTTGTTTTACGAGCTGCTCAAACGACATTGTCCGAAGAAAAATCTATAACTCCTACAATCGATAATGCCAACGTAATGAATGATGAAATGGAGAAATACAGAAATGATATAAAAGAGTTAGAAACTCGTTTGACTGAGAGCCACCAGAAAATTCAGGATTACGAGAAAAAAATGAGCGGCCTGGCTGATCTAGAGACACAATTAAATGAAAAAGTTGAAGAGCTTGATAAAGTGAAAAAAGATCAAGAAGATTTGTTGGAGCTGCTTACGGATCAAGACACCAAGATAATGCAATATAAAGAACAACTCAGGGCTCTGGGAGCTAAGGTATGAAGCAAAACTTACTTTTATCCAGACTCTTAAAAAGTTGCTTCTTCGCCAGTTCTTATATTCTTGTGTATACATAAAATTATGTCCTTTCTTAGATTGAGTCCGACGAAAGTTCGGGTGAACTTGAAACCGACGATCCCGAATATTCTCCGCCATAAAAGAGTGAATTATTCCAATTGCAGGAACAAAACGAAGATCATTGAACTTGCAGTCGCCATGTTTCTAAACTAAATGTTTTTGTATAACAGATAGAAAAAATGTGGAGTCCAAACTCGATTGCTTTATACGGGCAAAAATGATTTCATGAATTTCCACCTCGAATAACGAGGCATAAGTTTCAGGGGAAGTGAAAAACAGAAAAAAAAATATATATACACATACATCGCATTGGTGAATAATGAGAATAATATTATGTACAAAAGATTCCATGCACAAAAGAAAAAAAAACGATGTAATTATTCAATGTGGCAAAAAAAAAACGTTTTGATTCTTTTATGAAATGATTTTAGGGTGCGCGATTCTGCTATTTTCCAAATTCTCGTGTTACTTCGTGGAAGTAATTTTTGTTTATTATATTTTAAATAATTTATGCAACTATTATATACTATTTTACAAAGATCATCGGAATTAGTAGGATACGCGTTATAGAATTCTGTTACAATTTTTATTACTGTTAGATATTCCATTTTGGTTCACGTACAATATTTCCAATATATTTTCAAGATATTACACACTGATTCTGTTTTTCTTCTTTGCCACTTCTTTATTTATAATAAAAAAAAAAAATTTCAGTGATACTATTATAACAGAATCCTAGCTATTTACACGATCGTACTTTATGCGATGAATCTCTAAGCTTGTCGCTGCTTCATGACCGCTTGAACGCATTTCGCCATCGTCGAGGAGGCTCGCGATACAACGTCCGTCATGAAAAATTGATCCAACGATTTGTGTTTCACATCAACTGGATCTGGGAGGAATGAACTTCCGGTTTGCTAGAAACGTTAAACGAGAGATAAAGAAAATTATAATTAAATCACAGATTGATCATTATTGGAAATTATTATGGAAGTACAAAAGAGGCAATCATCAGAGCGTTTTGAATAATAAATCATTTATATGGCTGTTCATACCTTAGACAGCTCAAGAGCTTGAGCAAAGAAATTGGCCGATTCGACTTCACCGTATCTGACGAGATGTGGCGCTACTTCTTCCAACCGTGCTCGCACGTCGCTTAGAGTATCATACGGCAAGAAAACACCGCTTATCTGTGAACATTTTTTTTTTTAATATTAATTTATTATTGCTATTAAAAGTTTGAAAAACACAATCTGAAAGTAATTGGCAACGGTACCTCTGAGAGGGCTCTAAGAATTTTCCAATCCGGACGAGCCATTCCGGGCGGTGTAATCGCCGCGCCTGTTTGTTGAGAACGACCTTCGGTGTTCACATAACTTCCAGTCTTTTCCGTGTACGCTGCACCAGCCAGTACCACGTCAGCGATGGATGCACCCGCGTCACCGTGGCTTCCTGCAGAACAAAACGTTTCAATGTGTAATGCAATGAATTACTCGGGTAAAAAGGATAAAATCAGATAATTTTTTTTTGTTCTCGTACCAATATAAATAATATATGTGTTAGGAAGATCTTCTTTCGTCAGACTGGAATCGTCCGAACCAAGGAGGAAAAGAACTTGGGGTTGTTCCTTCTTTATGTCGTCAACCGTAAAACGATAACCGAGATCGAGAGCACCTACTTGCGACGCATTCGTGTGAAGAATGTTCAAGGTTTTCCATTCGGCCGGGGCCTAGAAATATTTCAATAAAAACAAGAAACAGTTGAGTGAATTGAATTGAGAATTAAGTTCCGCGATGCAATGACTATCTTTGTGTCATACTTTCGAGTTTTCCCCCATGACTTTGGCCAATTCTTGGGTCTCTGCAAGGATCTTTGCTCCGTCCTTTCGTCCGAGTTGCTCGGCGCCAAGGATAACCATCGGTTTCTTAGCATTTTTTAAAGTTTCAGAGAAAGGATGATTGCCACTCTTCAGCTTTGATATGAGATCAACCGATTCTCCTAGGTGCTGATGAATGAAAATAAATATAAATAAACGTACATAATAAAAATATAAATTTTATCGCATAAATTGACTCACCTCGTACTCGTACGTGAGATTGACTTTCGGTCCAATGAGAGCAATCGTTTGCTCACCGTGAAGGTAACCCTTTCGCAGACGTGTGTTAACCAATGGAGCCTCGTACCTTGGATTTGTACCGATCAATACAACGACATCCGCTTCCTCGATATTAATAATCTTGTTGTTCAGCAGATAGTTACTTCGCAGGTCGATGCCAGCACCGTCATTCGGGAAACTTTGTTCAGTCGCGAGTGTCTCGCTACCGAGTTTATTCAGGAAATCTTTCATGACAATCAGCGCCTCGGCGTCAGCGAGTTTACCGGCTATCGCCGCGCACTTGTTAGATGGAACTTCGTGCAAAGATTTTGCCACTGTCGAACAGCCAATCAGAGCAATCAGACTTGAGCTTGAAAAAAAAATTAAAGATTAAAGAGAAATAATTTGGCTTACCACCGATAAGAGCGTCTTCCCATTCCACGCTCTCCAGCTTGTCGTTGATCTTCATCATGGGTGTTATCAGCCGCTGCCTCTTGAGACCGTCGTAAGCGAAACGTGCCTTGTCCGAGAGCCACTCCTCATTCACTTCCTGTATAATTATTTCCAATTAACGTTTTATTTATTTTATTTTTCTTTTGTTAAAATATTAGAGGTATTCCCCGAAAGTACTGAAACGAGCTATCGCTTAAAAAATTTTTTTTCCCCGGTCAAAGAATATTATTTTATTTTTCTAATATTGAAGGAAACTGCGGAAATCAATCGTGAATGATTCGTACTCACTTCATTGACCCTCGGCAATATCCTGAGCACCTCGCCCGTTCGGCTCGACACGATAATATTGCTGCCAACAGCATCCAATATGTCGATACTGTCAGTTCGTCTCGTCTCCCATGGCCGAGCGACGAAGGCATAGGGTTTGCTCGTCAGCGCACCCACGGGACAAAGATCGATTATGTTGCCCGACAGTTCCGACAGAAACATTTTTTCTACATACGTTCCAACCTGTGAAAAAAAAATGGTATGTGATCAGGTTTTGAATGCAAGATTTCTCGTTTGAATTCTCCAATTTAATTAATTTTCAATTAATTTTTATTTTCATTTATTTTTAATAGTAAAATTAATTACTTTTCTCCTGCACGTACCTGCATATCATTTCCTCGACCGGTTGTACCGAAATCATCAATTCCAGCAATCTCGGAAGCGAATCTTATACAACGGGTGCAATGAATGCATCGCGTCATTGTGGTCTTCACGAGAGGCCCAATGTCCTTGTCCTCGACGGCACGTTTACCCGAGAATTTTATATCGGTGAAACGGCTCCTGTCGCTACCGAAAGCCATGCTCTGATCCTGCAAATCGCACTCACCACCCTGATCGCAAATCGGGCAATCCAACGGATGATTCACCAGCAAAAATTCCATCACACCCTCGCGGGCTTTGCGAGTTAGATCCGAGTTCGTCTTCACCCGCCATCCTTTCATCACGGGCATGGCACACGCCGCGACAGGCTGAAAATTATTTGTAATTTCATTAATTGTTTAATCGTCTAAATTTCAATTACATTTAAGATTTTATTTAAATTCAATTCTTTTTTTTAATTGTTTCAATAAATTTGCTTTTGCATTATTATTTTTTAATTAATGCGCTACATATTTTTATTAAGATTTTATCTATCTACATTCAATTATTATGACTTTTTTTTATTCACATTCAATTAAACAATTAATTAACTAATTAACCAATGAACTTTACTAATTAGTTAATTAATTAAATCGTTAATTTTTATTATCTCAATAAATACGTGTTATCACAAGTAATTTAAATTTTCTGCTCCACATTGTTTACACCAATATTTTTAACCATTAAATTAATTTCTTCGATGACCTGTTTAATCAAAAAAAAATGTATAAAAATGTATATAAACTACAGTGTACCTTGAGCTGTTTTTCAATCTCCACAAGGCACATTCTGCAGTTACCAGCGACAGCGAGACGCTCATGATAGCAAAAACGAGGAATTTCTATGCCCAATTTTGCAGCAGCCTAAGAAGTAAGGAAACAACATTAAATTTGACGATGAAAAGGCGGAGCGATAGGCGTCGGTGACGAGTTATGGACCTGGAGTACGGTGGTGCCAGGCGGTACGTGAACTGGCTTGTCATCGATGAAGAGTTCGACCAAATCCTGGGTAGCCTGGGGTCGGCTGGTGGTTGTGTGAAGGCCGGCGGCGAGTCTCCCAGTGGACAGGCCGGCGGACCTCACCAGTGGAAGTCGCAACATTATCTGAAAACCGTATCCAAGGTCATGGCATATCGACATTTTTTTTCTTCGCGTCAATAAACCGTTTTTTGTTATATAATAAAACAACTGGTGATGGAACGAAAATAAAAAGGGCTAACCTAACCAGGAACATCGTATGTCGGGATTCTACTCGGGGAAGGTCATTGGGTTAATAATAAATAGTCTTCGTAAACACTGATATCACTCGTATTAATCACGTTAAAACGTACAATTACGAATTACAATTAATAATCGTACAAAGTTAATTTACCAAAAAAAAAACCCTTCCAAAATCTCAAACTGCTGACCCCCAACTAGATGTCGCGGGGTGAGGCAACGGGCGAGACCTCTTTCGTCGTATTACAAAGAATTTTTCATCGACGAAATTGCCGTAATTTGTTTATCTTTAATTAATGACGCCGTACATTGTGTCTTAAAATATTCGTACGATATAGCCTAGCGCATTTTTATCTCATATAGTTTGACGTTCTTTTTCGCTGTGCGTGTGTGTATTTCTTTGCCAAATATTTCAATGTGATTTTCGACATATAAATATTTTGGTAAAAGTAACAACGAGTCTCGGTCGATAAAGTAGAGAAAGAGAGAAAGAGAGAGAATATATTTTTGTCGCTGACATGAAAACGCAGCTTTAATAAAGGCGAAATTTTCGACGCCGGAACGACGTCACGAGAATGAACGTGTGTGTGAGTGTAGTGCATCTTGTCACATACACGCTGACGTAGATATATATTTCTCTCATTCTCTCTTCCGGCGAGACGACAAGATAGAGGCTTGTTAGCGTAGAATTCATTGTCTCGTATAACTATAAATCAGAAATCCGAAAAAAAAAAAATGGCAGTCGGCGATCTTAAAACTGACAAGGGTGTTAAGGATCTCAACGCCTATCTGGCCGACAGAAGTTATATCGAAGGGTGAGCCCTACTTATTTCGCCAAAAGAACATTTTACGCCACACGTGCTCCTCCTCCACTTGTCGGCATTTCCAGACTTTCCGTTTTCCTCCCCCTTCTATCACCCCCCCTTATGTACTTTTTACATCTCGAACATTTGTTTCAATATTCTCTCGATTTAATACCCATCGGTAATTCGCAACAAAATTACTTTTGCTAGGGACCAATTCATACCGCAAATTCGAGGTTCTTTCGAGCCACAAATTTTCTGGTCCGTGCGCCAATCGACGAAAAAAAATGCCGAATTCTCTTCATCCCTCCCCCTGCCACTTCTATTTTTGAATGCACAGCATTTTTTTTTCTCATTTTTTAAATTCTCATTCCTAATAAGGCTTTTAAATTTATTTTCAAATATTTTTCATTAGTGTTTTTAAAAAAAAATTTCTTATTGAGGTTTTGTTCTGACGATTGTTTAAAACTTGGATAATTTTTTGTTCTAAACCATTCACGTAAAATTTATTGTACTATAATTAAAATATTTAATTTGATTGGTTAAAAATTAAAAAAAAAAAATTATCCTCTGCGAGTGACAAATTGTGTCAAATTATTTTTACAACTTGCTGGAGGGGAGGGTTAACCAATATGAGACTCGATATTTTAAATTCTATATCGCAAATTTATTAAACTCATTAATCGTTTTATCAAATCAATTAAATTTATCGATCGATTTATTAAATTCAACATTGCAAATTTATTAAACTTATTAAAATTGTTTTATTAAATTTATTAAATTTATTGATCAATTT
>JABMBV010010312.1:0-18179 GCA_018906735.1 Mesochorus sp. PSUC_FEM 10030011
AAGAAATACTTTTTCACCATATCATTAAAAAGATATTAAATATTTTAAATCATCATTTTTTGTAACTTTTCATTAAATCGCATGTTAAAGTTGTAATTTTAATGACTCAATATCTTGATCGTCAGATGGTAAAATTTCTCAAATTTTTTACATTCGAAGAATTATCTTTAAAAAATTGAATCCGCAGATTTTGCCTTTACTTTATAAAAAAAAAAAAAACAAATTTTTACGTACAATCCATCTCGATCTTTCCTATCACTTCCTACCCGTACTCAACCAAGCTAATCTAACTTCCGTTCCAACCGCAGCTACTTTTTATCTACACTGTATTGCATTTGCTATGAACATGAAAAAACTACGGAAAATCCATGCCGATAGAAACTGCTGCTGAAGTTTTTACCGTCTTTCAGATGGATTACCATAAGAAAAACTCAGTATAAACTGCCCGGCTCGCTCGATGGTCGAAGCATCAATTGAGTGCATATATAGTTAAGCGGTCATTCATCCAAGTATTGAATCCAGTTAAAGGTACTCAACTTGGCAGATCGCTATTGATATGGACTAATTTCACTATCATCATTCAATTCTTTTATATCACGAGTGTTCTGTTTCATCATTTTTATTTCTATATATTGTCCATTTTTTCAAAATACATTTCAAGAGACACGGCAGTGTCTCGATTCTAAGATTCTAATTTTGGATCTGATATTCTGATACGTATCAATATAAAAAAGCAATGACTAGATTTGAAAATGTCATAAAAGTGTCATTGTGATGGTGACACTCGTCGCGTCTTTTTATTCATGAACTTTTTTGTCACTACAAATATTCCCTCGATATCTATAACCACTTCGGGGGTTGGGATACTTTGGGTTTTGGACCGTTGGACCAACTTTACTCGACCATCGAGTTATGTGACACCACACCCTTGCTCTCTCTCTCCCTCTCTCTCTATCTCATTCTCTGCACACAAGACCCTCGGTTAATGTATATATTATATATATATAATATCCTCGTGGTTACACAGTGCACGGAAGATGACTATAACATAGTTACGTGTTTGCGTATACGTAGATTCTGCCGGTGAAGGTATACATAGTGCTTTTCAACCCTCCACTTCCCTCCCCACTGTCGCTCACTTGCTTCTCAAGTCACTCGACTTTGATATAGACATACACAGACAGAATTCCCGTGGAAACGTTTGGGTTAGACATATTGTAACCCTCATTTTAGCCCTGAGTCTATATACGTATATGAACAATAAAGAGCACCCCACCTTCCCCCCCCCTTCTGTTGCAACATACTCTCATCCTCGCAAGGGTGTATTTGGCAAACAAGAAACACATCAAGCGTACCGTGTATGTATGTGTGTATTATAATTGTTCATACAACTGTACCCATACTTACCTTACAATTATTATCATAGAATGTACATTGCTCGTGTGCCTTCGCGCGTTGATATTCTAAAGAGAATCTCATCTCCCTTGTGCCTTAAGAGTTTTCGTGCGTATATCGGTATTTTCCCATGTCCTAAACTCTCTATACATAGCCTCTGCATACACGTGTATATTACGTGCACGTATGTATATATGAATGGATAGGGAAGTTGCACCTGGTGCACGACTTGCGCTTCTCCCAACTATTTCCGCTATCCTTACACCTTCAATATGGAGACGAGCTCTCACTATATTGCCTGTGCTAACACGACACTTTTTGCTCTATCCAGCTTCTATGCATCTTCCCCCTCTCTTCGAAGAAGAACTGAAGCTCACGAGGGAATAAGACTCGGGGCAACCGCCCCATTGGGAATTCACCACGTCTCTTCCATAGATTATCCACAGATAACCGTCATCCTATGCAGGATTATTTTACCACGCTATTGTCTTGCAATCTTTGGGATAATTTTGAAAAACAAAAATTACGTAATGCTCTGAGGATGTTGTACCCGTACATTCCGTCTCAAAAGCTAGTAACAGCTAACAGCATCATATATGTATAATTATACGTTAATGTATATAATGATTTTCTGAAACTTTTGTTGCGTTACTTCGTCGACAGTGTTTTTCTTTGATTTTTTCCTGCTTTTACTTCGCTTTTGATCACTTTCGATATTAAATTTTTTTTTTTTTTAAATATATCATCGCTTTTCTTAATCCTTTTAAAATTTGACACATATCTTTTTTGATTATTCAATAAATAATTCTCAAATTTTCATTTAATTTCTTCTGTTGTATTCGCTGAAAAACTGTTTTTGCGACTATGGTATACAGAAATTTGAAGTAATCTTATCTAAGTACCCACTAATTTCAACATTAAATAATTTTCAAACGAATCTTCTAAATTTCACGGAATTTAGTGAGCTTTTTTTTTTACAATAACGTAAATGTGTGTAAATTTTCATAAAAATCCCCCTTTTTTATGTAAGTGGTCAACTTTCTGAAACGTCTTTAGAAAAGCTCTCACGATCTCGGGGGTACAATGATCAAAAACCATATCTATGCGTCCGAACTCCAGCCTGCGAAAATTGGAAAGCATACCGGGAAGAAAAATTATCATAGTAATTAACACTATAAAATAATTCATGTTTTTTTACGCCACTAACAAAACAAAAAATGTCAATATGTGAGAAGTATGGATTTTATTAATTTTTTTTGTAACTATGATTAAGAATTTGGCATTTATATTTATTTTAAAGATATTGTTTATAATATAAACCAGATTTTTTATAACATAAATCTTGAATCTTTGGAGTTGTGAAAAAATATTAAGCCGTAAAGAAAAATTAATTTTTTTTCTCATCAAATGTACTAGTTGGAGCTGTACGTAAAAGTATAAGTAAAAAATAGTAAGGAACGAGGTATTGTGGTACAAAAAAATTCTTGTACGATAAACGCTCGTGTATCTTAACTGCAAGTCGTGCGCAGGAGCAGCCACGCTAGTCTCGATATATATGTATTCTAGTCCGCTTCCAAATAGCTATAAAATGATCGTAAATCCTGATCTAGGCGAACGCGATGACAATGCCGATAATCCTCTCGAATCCTCGGAGAGAGGCAAGTGAACGAGGAGGGGTATCACCCCGCGATACACTATTTCTTCTCTTTCTAGGCTGAAACTTATTGCCCACACGCTATGTGATCTAGAAATAAATAAGTGTGTATATACATTTACGAATACATATATACTCGCGAGCACATAACGTTGAGAAAAGATGTCGATACAGGCTACTAACTGACGTAACGATCGATCTTGGCAAGAGGCAGGAGGGAGGGAGGGAGGGAAACTTTGTCCCGACTCTTCGTGTCTGGTGTCTATAAATTCGCACGTGCTACGGTTTTTGCCGTCGAACTTTACGATCGAGAACAAGCTGACGAGCGTTTATGAGCTCTGTTATATTGAAATCGTCTTTTTGACGGGCTCAAAGGGTTAAAGTTTTGCCCAGTACTCTTATAGAAATTAAATAAATTTTATTGAACCCCAATGTAATGTGGATCTGAAGTGGGAGTCGTTGATCTTGGCTTACAAAATAATTATGCAAGTTTTGTAATAACTGAATTGTTGAATATCGTTGAAGATTATATTAAAATTCTCGATGAAAGAATAGACAAATAAAAAAAAGATCGAAGAAACAATGTGCTGTTTCCTTGATGTATACAACCCAGTAACAACATTTATTTTCCAACTCTACGGCTGGCAATGAGATTGACTTGTGTAATCTTCACCCCCCATTTTTTTCTATTCAACACGACGTTGACTAAAGGAAACAGGCGTTATAATAGCCACCCTTGTTGAAAACAAGCCCTTCCGTCATCTCCGGGACGAGCATCACGTCGTCATCAACTTGATAAAGCTTTTTTGCTTCTTCTTCTATCTACACCCTGCAGCAAGATATTCTTCGATACGCCCCTCACTTCCCTTCGACGCGATATATATTTTTTCACCTTCCCCTTCCTCTATCCCCTCTCGTACAACCATGAATACATCAACGGTGCTTAACGACCGGCGATGTAATCTGCCACAGCGCTCTCTTTTCACGGCTCGGCTTGATAACTTTACGAGCGCGGGCGCTCGATAACTCGCAGCACCAACTGGCGCAAGACCTCTTTTCCACCTCCCCCCCTTTCTCTTTCTAAGACGGAGCATTCTCACTGAAATCGCGAACGACGTTACGCCTTTCTTCGTCATTGGTTTTTTTTTTGTATTTAAGAAAAAAAAAAACGCTTCCTCAATATCGTTTCTCGTTACGGACATTGCAATATCCGAGTTATCGGCAAAATTCATCAGCGAAGAAAACTTTCGCCTGATCGTGTTGAACTTTCGGTGAGAAAGAAGCTCGAAGGAAATTCTTCTGTCGCGCGACAGTCGAGGTTGTAAAAAATGGTCCTTGCTAGTAATTCGTAACACGAAGGTTGAAAAATGAGCAGAATTTATCGCTCTCGCGCGCGCGCGCGCGCTCATAGAGCGTTAATGCAGTCAAGCTTTTTTCATTATGGAACTTTGTGTATATACACACACATATATGTGTGTGTGTGTGTGTGTGTGTGTGTATACGAGAAACTGATGGATCAACGAAACATTTTTTTTCATATCGGACGTCCCTTTCATATTTTTCTTTCTTTATTCGCGCGGGAAAAAGATTAATCGCATTTTAACGCTGGGTGCGACGTTAACAAGCCAGCGCCGTTTTCATTTTGTCCCCGAAATACTCTCTTCGAGATTCCCCGTGAAAAGATATATAGCTCAGACAATAAGTTTTCAGTGTCTCGTAAAGAAAAAAAAGAAAAAAAGTTTTCTCGTCGAATGGCGTGTCGAATTTGTAAAGCGACTTCATGAATGCGAAATTGAGGGTAGAAAGTGCGAGAGATATATTCGCGCATGTATATTCAAAGGGGGAGAGAATCTCCGAGGAAACGACCAAAGTGCGAGGAGAATTTTTGGTACCGAGAACGTTGAGAATTGTCCGTTGAAAACTTAACTCGTATCTCGGCACGATGAGAAATAACGGGGCAAGATTTTTCACGCCAACGCGAATGGAGAATAACAAGAGGCGAAAAAAGGATTCACAACGATCTGATGGAAACGCGCATCCGCGATAGGGCAAAACCGCACGTTTTGCGACCTTGCTGCTCTTACAGTTACCAAAGTATACCCCCAGCAGCAGGTGTTCCCAACTGGTCTTACAACGACCCGGAAAAACTCTTGTACACGAAATTAAATTTCGTAAATCTGGAACTTGCATTAACAAGAGAGAAAGAAAAAAAAAAGGAAAGAAAGAGACGGCGAGACCTTTCTCGACACTCGGTCCACACACTTTTATTTCCGTATTTCAATGAGTGTCTCACAACAATGTGACAAGTATAAGATCAACCAAAAAATTCATAATTAAAAATATACATAATATTTTAAATATGTTTTATATCGTCGTATGTCAGCCATTAATTATAACCGAAAAAAAAATTGATTGGAATACGCGGTTCTTGCAGAATAAAAAAAGTCGAAAAAATGCTTAATATCACGATTTTATTTTTAAAAAAAGTTCGTTAAAAACACTTTTATCGCTTTTATTCAAAAGCTCTATCAGGTATGGAGGGTTCACTCTCGACAAGAAGGAAAAACGAGACGGGTATAATACTGACGATAGGATACTATGTTTACACGGGGCAACCCTGCGATAGAATCATCCCTCATTCGCGAACCCGCGTGTGTAGACACATCCCTAATCGATGCTCAAACAAAAAACATTGAGCCGTCAAAATACACGTGAAACGAAAGAGAAGAAAAAATACGAAAAGAAAAATACACGACTTATATTTTCTTATTATCGCAGAATCTCAGGAACGTTTTGAAGATACGCGTGAGATAAAATGGGATGTTTGCAAAGAACGACAACAATAATAATAACAAAAATAAAGTCAATATAAATAAAAACTCTCGATTTCGTGTACACAGCAGAGAATGGATGAACGAAAGAGAACAAAAAATGTTTACACCCGAACAATGGCTGAACAAACTTTGATCGTAGGTATACGATCCTCGCGCATTGTTTGGACAATTTTCGGCATTGAATGTCTCTCTCTTTTTCTCGTTTTTACTTCTTTCTTTGCACTATAGTAATCAATAATTGTTCCCACATTTTACAACCCTTTGAAAAAAGAATTTTCTTTTACAGTTACATGGTTTTTTTTTATTGAACCATAGAAAGTTATTGTTTTTTTAAAGTATCATCGGTAGAATTCACGTCCATATAACTGTCAAGGCGCAAAAGGCTCTTGGATAAAAGATGAAATGACAATAGAAAACGTGCACTCGAGTAGCCATTTTTCAGGCTTCTCGTTAAAAGCAAATGCAGGAAAATCGGTAAAGCCTGGAGCTACAATTTATACGCGCACGCACGTGAAGTTATAGCTCGTAAAATTAATAGAGGAGTCATGTTCATGCAAGGTTGTAACGAGTCACGCGAAAGAAATGTAGAAAATGAGTGCGTAGCTTGCGGCAAAAAAAAACAACCGCATAAATATGGATGCGGTTTTCCATCCTATAAAGTTTTCCACTTGTATCTTCTTTGAGTTTGAAATATAAATTGTATCGGTGAATGTACGAGGTCGTAAATGTCAAATAAAAACGAATAAAATGCTCAAACGCATGCCTCAGTCAGTGCAACTTCTATTTAATTTATTTTTTACCTTCCAATTATAGGAAACCATATATCTCTGACGGTAATTACGCACACTGAACGAATAAACATTGCGAATTAGGGAGGCAATTTACAGAAAGAGAGGGAAAAGAGAGAAAGCAAATGTTACAAATCCAATGGGGAAAGGTTAATACGGTTTTAACAAATTTAATTACCAACATCATTGATTACGACCGATCAGTTTCAATTAGAGCAGCAACATGGAAACATTCATATATATTTGTATTCGGATTGAATACGACATAAGTTTGATCACTGTGCGAGCATTCTTGATTGATTCCAACAAATAAATGAATTGCAATGCACTTTTTACCGTACCCTCGCACCCCTCTCTCCATACACTCAGTAGATCAAACATTTAAAATATTGCCGATCTGTGTTGGCAATTTCAGGAAATCAATTGCTTTGCATTTGATAGGATTCACAATGCTAAAATTAAATAATCGAATTGCATTTTAAACTACATATGATATCCATTTAATGCTCATTGTCAATATAGCTGGTAATCGTTTTTATCGTTAATTAATAGCTTCGGAAATATCAAAATGGCACTTTTTATGAACAGCTCAAAAAGGCAGGAATCCAGTTTCATGTGGCTGGTATTAAAATCGCATCCCCTCGGTGTATACGATTATCTTCAAGTATTCGTATATGCAATCGTCCATTTATATCTCACATTCTCACCATTACATATTTTTTTTCTTGTACAATTATATAATCGAGTTATGGATAAAAACTAGAGAAAATATAATCTTTTCGATACTTCGTTAGCTCTAAATCATTAAAGATTAATTCTTGAAAAACGAAACAAAAATTTTGACAAGTGTAATAACTCAGTGTGTGTTTTACATGAATTACATTACCACGAGCTACTCATTGTCAGTCGTAGAAAATTTAAAAAGAATAGTATTTTTTAATGTAATTAATAATTGTACTTTTTATTTAATTCATGTTTTTATTTTTGAATTACTTAATAATGTTATTTTTGCGTAATCAATAATTAAATTTTTCATGTAATTAATAATTTTGTTTTGTGCGTTATTAATAATTCAATGTATTGCGTAATCGATAATTAAAAGTCATTCACATCACGAATTTAATTTCGAAAATTTACAATTAATTCTACGGTCTCACTGCGGAATTGCGTGCGTTGTATTATTATTCGTAAATTAATATCCAAGCAAAAATTATTCTTCGCGTTATTTATAATTGTGTTCTTGCCCATGTACAAAATTTCGATGAGTTCATCAATTTTATCGTACAATGAGCCCGAATCAGATGAATCAATGCACACACGTTAAAAAGTCTCACTATAGTCCGCATAATCTGTCATGTGCGTTTCTGTATCTCATTGTTGGCGCTTATATACTACAATGACAAAAAGAGAAAGAGAGAGAGAGAAAGAGAGAGAGAGAGAGAGGGAGAGGGTCAATTGAAACGCGAATGACCGGTGCGACCCTGGTGACTGGAGCCCGCGTCGAACCAATCAACCTGACTCAATTAGACTAATGACCCTTTTCTGTCTAGCTCTTTCTCTTCTTCTGATCATATACACGTCTTTCACTGAATTTTTATTATCGCTGATCAGTGCCAAAAAGACGTGATGTATTATACACAAAAACTCAGCTCGTAATTACAATTTTTTTTTCTTTTTCGTTTGACATAATAATATCTTCGAGTATTCTCTTTTTTCCTATATTTTTTTTTCTAATTATGACTATATGAGTTCCGAGGGAACGAGGTCAGATTCTTGATGGTCTAATAGAAGGGAGGTACTGAAGGAAATAAAAAAAAAGACAACCATATTTACGTCATACTCCTTTCGGTTTATTTTTCTCGTCCAGTCCCGATGAAACTCACGCTACACCAAAATGATCTCAGACCTTTATTTTATTGTGTAGGAGATGAGTTATATGCAACGATACTTTTTTTCATTAGTAATTGGCACCGAGACATTGCCGTATCTCGAAATATTTATTTGATGCGCAACAAATTTCCAGCATATTTATTCTTCTTTCGAAACATTGTTATCAAGTTTTTTTTTTGTATATGTATGAAAAATTATACAGTTTGAACGAACGAGACTCAGTTGAAGTTGCGCTGCCGTACACTACCCCGCGCACTTCAAATGCGCGAGTATTCCCATAATTGTATTTCCGCCTGGCCCGGTGGTACGCGTAATTAGAGAGAGAGATTTTTCCGAGTGCAGTCTCGAAAAACATCAACAAAAGCCTGCAAGCCTGCACGGATAATGAAAAAGCGAGAGAAAGATGTAGAGTGACGGGGAGGAAGAACGAACGAGACAAATTATCTTTTAATGAGGAGAGAGTCTCGTTGAGCGAACGGGACGGAAATGGATGACGTTTCTTTTTACTGATTTCGCGTGAGCTACACCCTCGGAAATGGCATACTTCAACATTTTTTCCTTGCTACCTCAACTTTTCTCTCGTTTTTTAAACTCCCATTCTCATGGCTCCATTCTCCAGCAGGAGAGTTTCCCAGCATGAAATCGAGAATCCTTGAGGCTCTGAAACCTTGTTTGTTTGTTTTCCTCGTTTCGTAATTCTTGTCAGCGATCGTCAGGCAATGCCACGTGAGTTTCTAGGTAACCGCAAGGAGAGGAAAACTCTGATCGATTGGTTCTTTTATCGATCTATCGATCCAACGGAATCGGCGAGTATCAGTATTGGTACATACATAATACTATTGTTCTTGCAGACTCGAGAAAAAGCGACTCTTCTCAGACATTGTCTTTTAAATCCCGAGTAATCGGATGTTCCTTTGCCCACGAGCATTCGCGTTTCTGCTTCCCCGACTAGACGTGGTGAGCTTCCGTGACTTTTGGCTCGCTCCAAGTTTTTTCGAAACTTATCCATTCGCCCACGTTCATTCGATACCTAAAGACTTGAAGATGAGTTAAAAATTTTGTGACTTGAAGATAAGAATTCTTCCTGAAGACAGAGAAAATATAGTGGAAGATCCAAACGAAAAGTTCACTACCATTTGACCAAACGCTATTTTTCTCGCCACGTCTTTCCTGACACATATTTATACAGACTGAAAAAAAAAACTGTGAAAGACCCGCCATAATCCTGATAGAATAAACATATTACACCATGGAAAAATGGTGAACGCAATAGTCTGGAATCCCCTCGGAGCTCGACCCAGTCTCACCTTTATCCATTCCCGGTAGAAAACTCTTTCCAGCACGTTTTATTTTTTTCTTTTTTTTTTTTTATTTTACTCTTTTGCTTCGCGTCGGTGTCTGTTTGGTTGGGGTTATATCTAGCTATCTCGCATCTCCAACTTTTTTTTTTCCCTCACGTCCGACAAACCCAGGAGGCCAAGAGTCTTCGTCGAGGTGCGGCGCGAGGACGACGGGATGTGCGGTGTGCAGAAGAGATAGAACCAGAGAGAAACAGAGAAAGTGAGGGAAGCGGTAGAATGAGAGGGATAGGAAGGGAGAAAAAAGTAAGCTAGGCGAGGTCGTGCTTGGAAAGTATGCCGGCCTTCGTTGAGCCAGCAAGGCTCCACATAGCCATACCAGACGAGATATATAGGTAGGCAGTGGAAATACGCCGTATAGGGAGAAAGAGCAACGTCAGGCTTTTTTTTCCGGAGTGTTTGCCGAATGCCTCGGCTCTGGGTCACGACGAAAGCCTCTGTATGCTCTGGCATAGACAACCGATGGAGCGCCGCGGGAGAGGAAGAATACCAGTAAAGAACGAGGTGTATATATACGCTGAGGTTGCGGGTACAGGGCGAAAAGAGAAAAGCGATCGACGTTCTGTTCTTACAGGAGAAGCCTGTGTGGTTGCCTTTGCCATGGATACAGGTGTTGGTCGTCTGAAGGAGAAGAATCATTCCCAGACTCTAAAGAGAAGGAGGCAGCGACTGATGAGCCGGCTTGCGAGTCTTCCTCGGTTTTCTCAAATGGAAGCGGGTCAATTAAAGCTCACGTTCTCACGAGGAAGCCTGGATAAGGATAGACAAGAATCCTTGCCTTCAAGAGGCTGATCTGGCAAATACTAATGCGAAGTTTTTAAATGGCCGCTTTCTTTCCGGCTTCCGGACATTGTTAGAGATCCTGAGGCTGCATCGAAAGCCAATAAGCCATTTTGTTTGAAAATCCAAACTTTTTTTTCTTCAAACACCAAACACGAATCAGTGTAGACATTAAATTAACTGCTGGATTCGCCACGAGTTTTGTAACGATTTTTTTATTTCATGTGATTCAACGTTCAATTTAAATTCGTTATCCAATTTGTAGGAATACATTTCATCGATTCGTAGATTACAATCGATCAACGGAGAGTGAGCTTTTTTTTTAACAGACAACGTCAACTCGTGCGAATCTTTTTGATATTGGTATGAGAAATGTTATCGTAAATGTAACTGGATACGAAGCATCAGAAATGGCAACTTTTTCAAGAGCTTTACGAACTCTCGAACGCGTATATATATATAGGGCTCAAATGGTGAAGTAATCCGGCTGAAGAAAGTTTCTATGTGGGCCAAGTACCTCGAGACAATGAGAAAGGCAATAAGCAAAAGTGGAAGGAATATTCGGGAAAACCACGCGTCACTGCGTTATGAACAAGTTGATTTTCCCCTCATTTTTGTCCTCTTTGCTCCTGTGGAAGACAACGAGATACGGTTAGGCCCCTCAACCATAGCAAAGAGTCAATATTTTCTCCAACGACCCTTTCGTTCCCTGTCTCCTAATGGAACACTGCTTATGAGTACACTTCAATTTATTTCCCAGTTACGTCACAACTTCGCTTCGGAAAGTTGTTCCTTTTTGTTTAAAGTTGTAACGTTCTTTGACATTTTCCTCGAGGGTTTAAAGAGAAAAAGAGGGAAAGGAACAGAAGCTTTTGCAACTCGATGCAGCCACCGTATGTACTTGTAAAATGGCGAACATACGTGAAGGAACATACGAGGGAGTTCCTGTAAAACGAGGAATAGGAGGTTGAGGGACTCGAAAACGAGGGAGAGAGAGGTACCTCGAAAACCGACTTGATGTCAATATGATAATGATTTCCATGTTCGTATAGAGAAGGGCGCGGTTTCGAAGAACCGAAGAGCTTATTCTGGGCGTGTATATAGACTTAGCGCACGCTGTATGAGAACTAGGTACTACATGCCGTGCACCATCGCTCGCTCTTTCGACTGCCGGCGGTGAGACTACTGTTCTCGCTACAGAAAAGAGCCTCCCGCATCCGGCAACCCGAACACGCTCCACGTGATTCACGTTCAGAATTTTTATAAGTTTTTCTTTCTTTCATGTTTGAGAGGAAAAATAGAGGAAGAAAGAGAGTAAGGGAGAGATAAAGTCAAGAAGAAGCAGGTAAAACAGGCAGGCAAGTAAAAGATGGAATGTGCAAGTGACAACGTTACAGAGAATTGAGAATTATGACGTAATATCGTCAAAATAACTGGATCCGAATTTCATTACGATTAAGAAGCTCATTACTGAGAAATAAATTACGATAGAATACATGTAATCTTATGGAAAATGAGGTGATCAGTTTTTCTTTCGCAAATGAAAAATATCTTCTGTCGCAAATAAAAAAGAAGAACCGATTGCTTCATTTTCCATAAGACTACAATAGGAATAATCAATAATTAATAATCAATAATTCTCAAAATTGTATTAATACTTTCGAGACGGAGAGACAAAATAATATCAGGAAACAAAGTTCGTCATAACCCGAACGTCAGTGTCAGACCGGAAATCATTCGAAAGCACTTAGTGAGGCATAGGAAAAACAATCGGGAAGTGATAAGAGCGCAAAGATGGAAGTGAGAAAAAGTAAGAGAAAACGTTCCTATTTATAGAGGCACGGAAGTTGAACTTTGCCTGCTACTAACACACACACACACACATACACACACACACACACACACACACGACGGGAGTGTTCGAATAATTCCACGATTTCGTGACGCACGAGGGCGTACACGCGGAATGATTTTTACCCCAACGGGGAATGGCAGCCCGAGAAATACAGTAGCAGCAGCAGCAGCAGCAGCAGAGATAACAGACGAAAAGAGAGCTGCTCTATGTGTCTATGGATATATATATGCAGGCTGAGAGAACGAGAGAAAGAGAAAGAAGGCGTATGATAAGCCGAAGAGAGGATAGAGAGAAAGCGCGCGAGTAGAGAAGGGGAGCAGTGCAGACAGATTCTTCCTCGCGGATGAATCCCGCACTCAGAGAGTCAGTCGTGACTAATATGCGAAACCGTGAGAATATAAGAGCGGAGAAGAGGAATTCATAAATTCATAAAAATTCCGGCGGCACAGTGTGAGATGAAAATTTACTGGCGCCGTTAGTATAAAAGAACAAAAAGAAATAGAAGTTTATTCAAGATATCCAGAGTTATATCGTGACTATGTGTGCATTGATATTTAAGCAGTATGTGAGTTGCGGCTGAATTGAACGTCATAGCTTTTTATCCCCTTTTCGTTTTATCTCTCCGAGGCCAATCGCGCTCTCGAGATGTAGATGCGTTATCGTTCAAGACATTTTTCCAAGTAACGAAGACCAACGGAAAAGCAAACGAGGTCACAACGTGAGAGCAAATCGACGTTTTTTGTATCTCATATATATATATACACAGACATACTGGATCTTTCAGAGCACGTGGTACGATGCAGATTTTCAGTCTCCAAACTTTTTCTCGAAAATTCAAGCGCATTGAGATCTTTTTTTTTTTCTCTTCTTAAATTCATTATAATCTCATTAACGAAATGAAAGAAAGCGAAACGAAATAAAAATTCTCGCGTCTGCCATAGCTTTTGAATCACTCTGTACGTGGGATTCAGAGTAAATTTTCCTCGCAATCTTTACTTCATAGCTTTTTAAACGCTCCCCTAAAAGGAAGCGGAAAGGATTGAATTTGTAATCGACGCAAATGTCTTGCTCAGTGTATACTTGAAATTGTGTATACATGTATATCACATAGTCACATTTAGCATCAAGGGCACGGTAATGGAGCTCAAATACGACAGCAATCATATCTCTCCGCTCGCGTATCTCGGCTTTGGCTTCATTTCTGTATACGAGCTTGAGAATAGAGCCAAAAAACGCTAAATGCGAATAAGCAAAATATATACATCGTCGATGAACGTCGTTGAGTATTTCGAGCTCAAAAGTTAAACCTCAATTAAAGGACTCATATACTTGACTCGTATTACGAATTCACATAGGCTAAAAATGAAAGCCCCACCGTTTTTAACGTTCAAAGTTTTTCATTCTTTCAAACATAATCATCAATCGAGAAAATGTTCATTAAAAAAAAAAAAATTGAAAATTTCAACAGAAGAAAAATACGAAAGCTCGAAACAAAGCTTCAAATTTACTAAATTTTTTCATTCATTTGAAGGATTAATTTGAAGGAATGTATCAAGAAAGATAAAAAATATTTTCAGCAAAATTTTCATTTGATTTGGTGGGCGAACGTAATTATCGAGTAATATACAATGCCAGAGTAAGCGAAATTCGTCATTCAGTTGTACATTGAAGTGAGGATAGAAGCTTGTATAGAATGCTTCTAACGAAGTATTCTCTCATCCAAGAGCTGCCTCGAGATTTCATTTTGGTCCACGGGGGTCGCACTCGACGTTAATGATTCGTATCTTCTATCTCGCGAATCCCCATCGTATGATTCGAATCCTTTTCCACGACAGGATAATCACCCATTGCTGTGCTACGGGAAAATAAACGACGAGGAAATGGGTATGTACGCTGTTCGTGTAAACGGTGTACGAGAACCAAGACGTGTGCAAAAAAAAGCGAAGAAAAAGAGAAGGAAATTCCACGCTCTCCTCGCGAACCTTGGCCAGGAACAGCAGGCCCATTCTCCATTTCTCTTTCTCCTTTTCCCGAGACTCGTATACCCTCTATATATATATATGTATATGTTCTATTTTCGTTTTTTTTTTCCTGAACATTATACGAGACACGAAGGATATAATCGCTCGTTAATCCCCTGACAAAAGAACCATTTCTAACGAGTCAAGACAAACGAGTTGAGATTTTCTTTCACGAAAGAAAATCTTTTTGCTGCATCCACTCGGTTCACTACACGAGACATGAACCATATTTTAGAGCCGTTAATACACGTAACTAAAAAAAAATATATTAAAAAAAATCAAGTAGACTTATTTTTTGGACGATCAATCAACCTTTTATCGGGATATTAAAAAAAAAAAAATTATTGAGGGCCAAAGATGATTAATGACATCTGAATTCATCTCGATTATTCTAAAAAAAACATATATTTCACTTAAAATTCTTATTGAAATCATTCAATCGCCCAATTTCCCGTTTTTTTTAGTTAATATATAATCATATACTTACCAGAGTTATAAAACAATTTATATGCAATTTTTTAAAAAAAACCTTCACCTCAATTTTCCCAAAATAACTTTTATCGCATCTCGTATATAGAATAGCTAACTCTTTTGGAATTTTTGACTTTGAACGGATCGTATCGTATCTTTTCAAATATATACGTGATACATTCATACCAAACATCCATCTTTTGAAAGTGTTTGAAGTCGAGGAAGACATTGTGCGATCGAATGGTAGGAAAGCTTCCGTGTGTGCGTTCATGCCCCACTCGTTTTACTTGGGATTTGGCATCAACCTTGCGCTTTGCTGGTTTCAAGACGCTATACGTGAATGTATATGTGGGCAGAGGGAGAGGGAATATGGAAGAGGTCTAATACATAGGATACTGATACATAGCCGTAGGGGGTTGGTTCCGTAACCGCAAGACATCGGACGTCGTCAACCATCTCAACGTTCTCCTTCTCTCTTGATCCTTCTCTCGTTCCCTCTATCCCTCCACCCCTTCGCTGTTTCTCGCTCTCTCTCTCTCTCTCTCTCTCTCTCTCTCTCTCTGTACCTGCTTCGAACGTTTCTGCTTGCTGAACACCTCTCGCTCTCTTCATTGCTCCGCGGTCTTGTCACCCACAGAATCTCGATGGATACGGGATTGCAATGTGTATACCTGTCGTCAATGGTGAACGTTATCTCACACTGTGAAACATGTCGACGAGAACTCGTCGTTCTCAGTCAGTTTTACGCTTAGCGTTGCATGCAAGCATATATGAAATATATACTATATGCATATATGCATATATTTGATCTCGACAACGTGAAATGTCCAGCAAACTCTCCGGAGGGTTCGAAAGATCTTGATGAATCAAATGCCGAATGTAAACGTGAGCGATATACCAAAAGCTCTTTGGTAATTTAATTAAGAAGGTGGTGCAACTATCGCCAGTACACTGGATAATCTCTTGAAAATTTGCATGAACGATGTCAATATATAAGACTGTGTGTGCAAAAATTAAGGAAGGATCACCCATTAAAAAATCATGATATTTATCATTAAAAATCACTTTGGAAAATTCACACGAGAGTGCCCTTGTTGAATGTTGACATTTTCAATATCAAATATCTTTTATAAGCATCCGATAACATATTTTCAAATTTTTGTACACGTTATGGAATGATATTCAAAAATATACATACAAATTTTCAATTAATTATCTAGCAAAAAATAATTCTCGTAAATATTCATGCAAAATTAATAAAAATATATTTAAAAAAAATCGTATCTAATAATTTTCCCTTTAATTTATACATATGATTATTATTACGATAGAAGTACGTCATTAAATGCCGAAAATTTGAATCTCAAACATATGTATAGCAAATTAAATGTATTTATCGAAAAATTATATTCAAAAGAATTTTGGTCAATTCTATTTCTACAATCCGCAAAAAAAAAACGTCTGATTTTAGAACCCTCAACGACAACGGAGCGAGGAGTAACGGGAGAGACCACGAGTAGAGCAACGAGAGCAACCACAGCGGCCAAACGTTCCATACCAACGGACGCACCGATGCTCAATTATATATTCGACGTACACAGCACATTAAACAAACATCAACATCATCATGATCATCGATGGGGTCCGCATTTCGAGGGAGAAAGCTCTAACGTGACCGCACAGGCCGGCGCGACGGTTATTCTCGACTGCAAGATATCGTTGCTTCAAGGAAAAACTGTGAGTACATTAAACGCAATTACTTTACGAATGCAATGTTTGTAGTCATAAATAATATTCACAAGTTTATTTATATATCGCCGGAGCAATCTATCGTGGAAGTAAAAATTTAATGGGATTTTTGTTTCATAAACCGTCAATATTTTCTTTTCATACATTTTTCAAAGTTCAATCCCGAATGTCAAAATTTGCAGCACTTTTTTTACTTTTATATACATGCAGTGTTGTATATATAGACGTTTCGAGCTTTTATATTTTCTCTTTTATGCACACATATATATATCCCTATATATCTCTATGGTCTTTGCACTACCTCGCGAATGCAAAGAGGAAAAAAATTTTATTATCTTTCACCACTTTCCATCTCGTATTTAATAGGATAGCGATTGGACGATCGCGTATTTTATTGTTTTAATCGTTCTTTTTGCTCCCTCCCTCTCTCTCTCTTCTTCTCATTCATTCATTCCCTCCCTAACTTTTCTATATCCTTTTTCTCCCTCAAGGCTATGTATATAAATGGTTACCGCGGACATATATTTACGAAGAATCCTTCGTCAGCCATTATTCCATTCTCGATAGCACTCCGAAATATAACTATACATGTTTCATCGTCCTCTAATTAATGAAACAGCAGAGATTTTCCGAATCGAGTGTCGTTGAATAATTAAATGATTTATTAGAGAGTCGATCGGCGTTTGCTGTACTAGTATTCTTGATAAACCTCGTATATTTACTATATATACAAATATATATATATTTATTCATTGTATATATAACTGCGCATTATAAAACCTGTAGCAATCATCGTCAAATACTTCATCGAACTAATTTGCTTAACTATCTGTATAAATGATCATTCACCTCTGATAATTTTTTCAATGGAGGAATAATAAAGGATCAATTTTCTTTTTTTCTTTTTTAATGTAATGCGAAAATCTCTAGATTTGAATACGAAAATTATGAACACGGAAAAATAATGTATGGGATTAGTAAAGGATATTTTTGAAGTTTACAGAAAAAAATACTAAAAGAAAGGTCTAACAAAAGAAATTTTAACAACGCCATTTTTCAACAACATTCATTGAAATTAAATTAAATAATTATCGTTTTTCTCTTTTATTCATGAAAGTAAAAAAGACTCGATAGTTACCAAAATATTGAACAGCAATAAATAACAATCTTAAGGAAAATGTCATCGAAATTATTAAAATGAACTATCCTTTTTAAATATTTTCCCTCATCAAAGAATATTGTTATTTTTCTAATATTGAATTACTGATAGTTCAATAATAGCCACAATCTTATGAAGAAACATCAGCATAATACCTTTCATCGAAGAAAAAAATATATTTAAAATCAACTTTTAAATAATATTAAATATGTCAAATATTCATTG
>JABMBV010010421.1:0-18168 GCA_018906735.1 Mesochorus sp. PSUC_FEM 10030011
TATATAGATATTTAATGAATATAATGGAATACGATTACGTGATTCACGTGGGTGTAACGCATTAGGCGTTATCATGAGAACATTTTTCTTCCTATTTATTTATTTTTCTCTCTCTCTCTTTTTCTCATAAAAAAAATTGAGAGTGCCGCAGAGAGAAAAGTTCGAGGGGATATTTTGTCGTAGAAAACAACGGAGAGTAGACGATATGAAGCGCGCACTTGGTCTCACGAATTAGTGAATTTTATTTCACGGCCAATTATTTTATGCCGCGCGCAGTAACAGTGGTCGGTCTTCCCGTGTGTGCACCGGGATATTTCTGCTATTTTTTTTCTCTCTTTACCCTCCTCCTTTCCCTTCCCCCCCTCCCATTTCGTCTTGTTTTCTTCTCTCGTCTGCGATGTAATGACGAATCCCGCAAGAGAGATGCTAGGAATCTTATAGCCATTAAATCGCTTTTAAAATAAGAAAAGATAGTCGTGTTTTCCTAAGCCGACCAGCGTGGAAGTCTTCGCTCTTCTTCGCGCGCGCGCGCGTGCAATGTTTATGCGAAATATTTTCGATGCGAGACCACGATTAGGTGCTCTTGTATGTGCCCCCCCTTCTCCTACCACCAACTATAATAATCTCAGTGCGTCTGAGTTTGGACTGTAATTAATAAAAAAAAACTATGAAAAGTACATAAAATAAAATATGACAAAAAGAGCGAACGGTATATGCTTGCGGTAGATGGAGCGCAGGGTGGGGGGAGGCAAGAGATTGTGTAATTAAAGCGCGATACGGAAGCGGCAGCGGGTGGACAACGGTCACGCTTCATGCCAATTTAACTCGAAGCGCGGGCAGCACGCGCGGTCAACCTTGGGACGCGCTTGCAGGAACAATCATAGCCCATTCTCTCTCTCCTTTAGTTTCTCTTTTTATCTCGTCGTCTCCTCCGCCAACTGTCCCGATGTGCGTCCGCAACAAACTGTTACTACGACCACCACTCATGATTTTTCTACTACTACTACTATGGTGCTGATGGTTACTACTAGAGTAGCAAAAGATTGTATGGTGCCCATGCACGCATCCGCGAACGGAGAATTTTGCCAGGCTTTCATGCGGCTTCCGCGCGGCTCGCGGCCTTTGTCAACGACCGTTGCGTCTCAACGTATATATATGTAGATAAGCATTAAAAAGATATCAGAAGAATAGAATTGCGCTTTAACAACAATTATTTTCAAAGTATATATACGCGTACAAAGTATATAATACATGCGAGGATAACGTTAACTCTCATCAAGTCTCTGACATTCATCATCATGTGTATGTGTACTTTTTTTTCCGAACGTAAATCTTTCGCGTACGTTGATGTGAATGGGGAAGAGGGCGAAGAGGTGGGTTGGACGTGAACGAGTAACAAAAGATATACGAAAGAGAAAAGTTGAAGGAACGTTGAGGAGAAAGGGAGTACACGATGATTTGAAGGCACGCGAATGAAACTCGAGTGGATGATATTACGTTTAACATTATTGTGTTTAGACTGCGCGGAGCCTCGATAAATTCGATGATTTTATCGCAATTCTGAATGCGGGCAAACCAGCGTATAATTTAATTTTTAGAAAGCCTCATAGCGAGAGATATCGAAATATAGAAAGAGATGAGAGAAAAAAGAGGGAAATATAAGGATAGCCTGGCACACAGGGACGCCCGGATTCCTGGTCTCTCCCTCCGGGATCTCACCTCTCAGGACGATCGTTCATGCGTGAACGATCCGCGAGAGACCCGCGCGAGGTAATGCAAGAGGATCGGTGCGTTTTATTATTAGACGGCTCGTGAAGGCGCGAGATAGCGAACCGCGCGGCCGAGAGATTGACGAAGAGGAGGAGAGGAAACAAGAAGATAGCGAGGATCGCGCGAGGAGGCACATAACATTGCGCTGTATAAGTATCTTCGATCCCTTATTCGCCTCCTTTTCTCTCGCTTCTAGTCCTCTCTCGTATAAGCCACATGGCAAACGGCTTAGGCGAGGATAGCGCGAAAGCATCCACGCAGCAACACATCGATTCGTTTCTGCTGCCGCTGCTGCTGCTGCTGCCGCTCACCTCCCCATGACTCCTCGACAAGAAGACAACTCTCCGTATATACCCCGTGTGCACACGCAGGACCAGTTTATTACCAGAGGCATCACCGGTCTCTCTATCTATATATACAGCACCAACAGCAATAGCTGCAAGGTCGTTGGCACCGCGTGTCCCGACCTTGAACGACCTTGAAATAAGCGAGGTGAAAGAGCCGCTCTCTGCGACGGGCATATAAACGCGTTTTGCAGTTTGGTTATGTACAGACGAGGAACGAGAGTAAATGAGTCATTGGCTGATCCTCCCAACAGTCACTTATTTTTTCATCTTTCAACAACCGTGAAATATCGTATTATCGTTAATGATTTTCATCATTCGAAAAACTAACTTCTACAATTTGTTTGCTTAGTGAATTTAAAAAACCAAAGTTTACGCCATTGAAGTTGGTCGATTGTATTTTGGATGATTGTCATCGTGGATTTAATTCTGAAATGTAATTCTTTCGATCGTATATTTTTTCTATTTAATATTTTGACTTGAATTTTGTTGCTCGGGAGTTTATTTGGATCATCGATCATGGACCCAGGATCAGAGTTTTAGAATTCACAAATTCAAGGTGACGGATACACTATGATGGATGAAAATTTTTTTTTTAATTAATTGGTTCAATATTTAGGCTTTCTATGATGAATTCTCGTAAGCTGGGACTCTGTAGTCCCATCATAACTGAGAGGGTTAAAACCCTCTCGCGGACACACGATTGGTTCACACGAGAATGCGTCAGGCGTTTATAAAGCTTCGCCTATAACGCCGTTCAGAATTTACCTTAGGCACCTGCTCTTGCTTATAATCCACGTACTCTCGACAGATGGGCTGTTACAGTGTGTACTCGCTCGCTTGGTTAGTTCATGAACACAAATATACATACGCCAATGGATGAACATGCCCGAGGATCATGTTCTATGTAGACGAGATGTAAGGAGCATACAAGAGCACACACACACACACACCGAGGATCTTAATTGCGTCGATTACGTATTTGCATCGAAGAGCGCCCTCGAGAAGATCTTGTGGGACCGATCTCCGTGGATGTGAGACCACGATCAGCAAATGAACGAGTATATATATCTGGTGTATGTGCAATGTATCGATAAACGGATTTATTGCGTATACGAACTTGGACGCAATAATCTTACTCGTTTCATCTTGCGGTTTTCTTGCCTTCAAGAAATTACATCCGATTCAACGCAGTCGAATAGAGTTCTGTCGTCACTTAGAAATCATCGGCAATTTGGTGACTTATTAAAATCGTATACTTATACCGTTGCAAAATAATCATCAAAAATGAGAAAGAAAAGTTACTTGTAGTTCATCAATTTTACTAAGGAACTAATTAATTGTTCCTCAGTTGTTTCGGGGGAGTTCCCATATGATAGCGCTTGGCAACGAGTATCGTACGTTGTAACTGTTAATTTATTTTTCATCACACATAATAACCTTGCAGTTTTTTTTTTAATTTTTAAAAACAAGCACGAACGGTAAGACCCTGGTCTAAATATCCTATTCCTATGTATAGACGTTGCCCGTACAGGACTCGCTATAACAGCTTGGAAAAACATCACGCATGTTAGTCAGCGGGGCAATCGAGTAATTTCTCAAACATGCTAATATCGCACGTCAAATCCCGTGAGATTTCCGGATGCTAGGCGGCCTTCGCGTAGGATCAAGATTCCGTTAGGTGGGAAATTCTCGTTTTCCAAGATTCTAGTCTCGAGAGCAAGAGCGAGGGAGAAAAATTCGTAGTATGGCGAAACAGCAGCAGCTATACGGCAGCAGAATATATATAATCTTTGTTAAGAGCATGTAGGGCTGAAAAAGATATATTCTAGGAAGAGGCTGTAGACGAAGTGGAAATGGCGTAAGGTTGAAGAGCTTAGGCCCTTTGAGAGTTGCTGAACGAAAACACGCTGTTGCGGTGTTTATAGTTGCCAGACTATTATGACCTGGGCTAGAGAGCAGAACAGCGGGTGTACAGCACGCAAAGACGAAAGAGAAGTATGGAGCCTGGGCAGACACAGCCAGACACGCGGAATTTCCGGTTGTTCATTCTAGAAGAATATCAAGAATCCGTTACGGGCGTTTAGGCAGGTCTCGCAGGATTTTGCATGCGAGTTAGATGTGCGCGGCGAATGAACGGGTAAAGCAAGAAAGTACTCTCTCGAGATTTACACCGTACATCATGTATATGTTATAATCTTGAATGTACCGTGGATAGAACGTGCAGCTGACGCATATGAGGATCCAGAATATCAGGAACACGAAGAGCATGTATGCGGATATACTTGAGACCGCGCGAATCTGATCATCGCGAACGATCTTCGAAAGTGCTAATACTCATTATCATTTTGTGTTTTCGCTTTTTTTAATCATCTTTTACTTCTTCAAGAGCAGCGGCGACTTTGGAGAGCTTTTCCGAGATGCACTTGGGCATACGCGGTGCGAATTTTTACAAGCCTATCAAGCGTCCATACTCCGCGTCGGCTCCGTTAGAACACGATTAGGTCCTTCTTCAAAAGCCATAGGATTTCCAGCTGTATATATATACACTTAAATACACGCGATGAAGCTTCGGCAGCAGCCCCGCGATCAGTGGTCTATCTAATCGCGTAGCTACCATTATTATGCATTAAGCCAATGATGCCCATAAACGCGGGAGAGAACAAGATGAAATACAGTATACCGAGCACTCGGGTATTAAGACGCTCGTGATTGAGAGACTCAATCAAAATCTTCCCACAGCTAATACAGCAGTTCATACATATATATATATATGTATCGCGAAGACGTGTCATTGTCGTCGAGCGATCTGTTGGACGAGATGACCTCTCTATATCTCGTTACTCGACTCTCCGCAGTAATAATACCTTCGTAACAGTTACACAATCACATTTTTCACCTTTCTTCTTTCACTCCTTCACCTTTCTTTCTCTCTCTCACAGACACACACGTATATACGCCCTCCCGAGAGTCATGCACGTGATTTCGTGTCGCACGTGTCTTTCTTCTCCCCTCCCCCATGCACTGTCCAATTCTTGCAACCAACATCTATATATACTTGTATGTGTGTCTTTTGGTTCAAGCCCGTTCACTCGCTACATGGCTGACCGAGAGAATCATGAAATAACGAGCCTCACCGTTGTCCCTCGACCAGGTCGAGGTCACGACAATCATTCCCATACATGAACCGCATAACGTTTTATTCTTTACCATTACGACAAGCACCCACGTGCTCAAGGTATAATGAAGAAACGGAATAAACAGATCGCGCATAGGTCTCATAAAATGAATATACCGTTTTATTCCGTTTCAGATACTTATATGATCTTTTTAAATATACCATTTTGTTACTTTGTTAGAATTTAGTCAACTAACCGGATCATCCGAATGGTTGACTTTTGTTAATTATGAGAAATGGTAATTATAAGAAGACGTATTACATCATGGGAAGAATAATATAAGGGAGTGAATTAAGGAAATGTGCGTTAGCGCTAAGTAAATACAGACAGACCTGACCCAACATGACGTTCACGAAGCGTGGCGTCGTCCCGTTGGCGATTCGCCCGATGCATTCACCTCCTGTCGTGTAATGGTATGTATATTAACTCCATGTAACGTGGACCGGTCTGTCAGTGACATTTGAGTCTCGAGCTCTTCCTTCTGATTGGCAAAACTTTTTTTTTTATTCCATTGCCACGTCGATTCATGCCCCACAGAACGACCCAATCGTTGCTATCGTAAAAAAAAAATCATACTATGCCTTTCATACCTTTCCTCCCCCAAAACCTTTCCTTTTTGTTTTACATGATCAGTGCTTACCTCGTGATAACTCGATCTTTTCACAATTGCAAATCGTTCACGATTTCTTGCCTTGTATATACTCGTTTCTGGCACCTCCTATACAGCTTGAGACGCAAGATGGTCAAATTTCAAGCAATCTTCTCTCGTTCGTACATTCTCGTAAGAAAGAAAATAACTACCCGAAGAATGACTAGAATCAGAGGCGGACGGTACGGAAGATAAAGGACTTGTATAGAACCCGTTGCTCATAGACTCGGTCCCATACACAAGCAACCTAACGCCACACAGATCCTCTTAACGATTTGAATCGACTGCGCCAGATAGGCAATTACTTTTTTTACCTCGCGGTTGCTTCCCCGGGGCCTTGACTCATCCTCGTAGAGCCAAAGAAGTTGGCTCTTGGACTCTGACGTCTTTCCTATCTATATACTTTAATAGAAAAGTGATGGAAAAAAGAATGAAAAAATAACGCGAGAAATGAATGTTCCGAGGGTGAACTGAGAAACAGTTGAGCTTTTGCTATGGGAATATCAACCTCAGAGGACTATAAAGCCACTGGAAAAACCGCAAAGACACTTTGAGAGAAGAGAAGAGATCCAATTATTTCATGAATAGATCCAAGAAACTCGACCACTTTCAGGCAGACATTTTAACACGACGTTTGCATATTACGCGCAGCTTGGCCGTCGTGTCAAAGAAAATATTCTTGTGGGATAAACTCCGCGAGAGAGAGAGAGAGAGAGAGAGAAGGAGAAAGATAGTAATTCCTCACGTCGCGACGTTATATTCCACCGGTATCAACCATGACCAATCACCACATCGCGAACCGAGAGTACCCCAGAGAAGCTCAAGAAGAGCGACTCTCGCATCTATAAATAGATACTCGTTCGGTAGCATAACGATTGAGTGAGGGACGACCTTGGGAGCAAAATCACCCAGGTTGTTCCAGATCATGCAGGGTGGCAGTGAATGAAAATAAATAGGGAGAAAAGTAACGAGAAGGGATAAGATTATCCTCGAGGATCGACAGGTTTAGTCTCGGAGACAAGCCAAAGGAAGTCTATAATTATCTGGACGTAGAATAATCTTGATCAACATACAGGCCTACCCTTCTTTTCTTCATCTTTTTTAGCCCTTTTTATTCGTCATTTAATTCTTAATAAAGAAGCATTATAATGAGTGTAATGAGAATTATAAATAGTCGCATGAATATGAGGCATAAATTTTTGTCAACACATGAGGAACATTCTCGCGGAATCACGTCGCACGAATCAGCATATTAAACGGGTGGTGCATTCGTTCCTTGCCCCAAGAAAAGGTCCGAAAGTCCTATCATGACTCTTCATGCATATACGTGAATACCATAAACCATATTATATCTCGAATATAAGTTGGGTACTTGAGCTTTAAGCCAAACTGACGCGAGCATCGAGTCAACTTACACACACACACAGACACATGTGTATTTCCTATATATATATGTGTAAATAAAATATAGTTGGGCGAGCGCGCACGTTCCACGACTCACTTCGTCCAATGTAGATAATAACAATAATTACGTGGTGCAACGATCCTTGCTATCGTGCAAGCGTGACTATTTCTCTTTTTTTTCTTCTCTAGGCACTTTGAAATTCTTCCCCCACCATTTGGGATGCTTATACTCTCGTTATCTCTCTCTATTTTCTTATCTCGTTCAATTTCCTCTCTTTCTCTCCCTCTCTCTCTCCCTCTCTCTCATCTTTTTTTTTCAAGACATTTTATGCGGCGTCGTTGTCTTCGCGTCACCGTCCCTTAGTATTCGTTGCAATTTCACCTGCAATGGATATTACGCGAGTGCACTGTTGCGAGCACTCCAACGCTATGAGCAGCAACAGCAGTTCATAGCACGAGCAAGCGAGAGTCCTTGACCGACCCTGAACCCCAAAGAGCGGCGACCCCCGCTGAGAAAGCTACAACGTTGCCATAAGATGCATATCGTTGAACTATTATAGTCTCGTCCTCAAAACTTTCGCGTATATGTATACAGTAAAACTTTCAATAAATCGAAGGTCCACATTTATTCAAGAGAAATCCAAATGTGGAAAATCAGAAATATCGTCATAAAACGCGAAGGCGAAAGTAAAATACAAATTAAAATGCCGTGCGCGTATTTATATCAATGGTTTAATCTGCAAGGGACCCTCGATATGAAAATCGAAAGAAAAGTTAGCTCGTAAGTGATATTCAACTGTACAAGAACGAGAAAAAAAAAGAAACTCGGTGAATTGCTCACGATGCATTGTAGGAACCGGGGGCGAGTGTGCGCTGCTCGTCTAGGACACGAACCAAGAGTAAAATACAGTGATTATACAGATAGAGACAGAGAAAGGGAGAGATCGAGAGAGAAAATAAGAAACGACATAAGAAAAGCCTAGTTGCGGGCGGCGGAGAGCCATCCTATGGGTTACGTGACGAGAGACAAAGTTGTAGAGAGAAACGCGAAGATACGCGATATAGGAACGAGGGGAAAAGGCTAAAAAAATAATAAAAGAAAATGAGAACTGAGATTTCTCGATATATACTCATCGCGTATATATATACATATAGTGAGGGAAGAGACTCGATACATAGTGTATGATCGAACGGAGCCGGTAATAAGGATATCCGCCTGGTACATCTCGATCGCCATAATAGATGTTTCCACTATTTTATCCCTGCGCACTTTCAAATAGAGAGTGCGTCGTGGTATTTTTTGCTTGATAACATTTTTTTTTCTTTTTTTTTTTTCATCAAGCTGTCATTGAACGACCGAGCTAGAGAGCGTCTTGGAAAGGATAAACTGGGAACTGGTATATATCGGGAGATTCGTGCTCGTGCCGAGCAACGAATTACTTTTTACTAGCTGTATACCAGAGCAACGCGATATACAGGTACTCTCTGTTATATATTATCTTTACTACAGTATATATATATAGTACTTGCATACATATATACATAGCATATAGAACATGTGGTAATACACGAAAGAAAATTGCGTCACGGTTCTCCAGGGGGATCTGGAACGAATCGTCATCCGTCCATGTGCCCTCTTCTGCGCGCTCCGCCCTCTCTTTCTCTCGCGTCATCGTTTCTTCCTTCTAGTCTACATGATAAGATGTAATGTATGTGTGTGTGTATGTGTGTATGTATATATAGTTTTGTACAGTATAGTATCCAGCGGGTTGAAAATATCAGCGAGAAATCACTTCCTTAATAAGAAACTTGGAGAGTGCTCTCAGTCATCCACAAGGATCTGTGATTGACGACCTCGCACGCTCGAAACGAGATTCGAGCAGGAGTGATTGACGTACAAAAGGGTTTGCGGGCCTCGCGGGTCATTCAGCACATCCTCGAGATATTCCTTTTTTTTTTCGTTTCTTTCAGACTCTTCGTCTTGTTGTAAATTTTTTTTTTTACCGCTCAAATACTGATTAACCTCAATTTGTAACCTGGAAACTTCGTTCTCGTAGATTTTTTTCAGTTTATATTAATTTAATAAGGAGTCAAGGTTAGGAAGCTACTGCGTAGAATAAAGTGAAATAAATATAAGAATACAATGAAGAAGAAAAAGAAAGAAGTTAAAGGCCGTAGAGAGAAACATCGAGAAAACCAGTGTAAATGTGATTTAACAACCCGATTTAACGTTTGTCTCTTTCTTTCTCTTTCTTTTCTGCATTGCCTGGCAATTTGACTCAATTGCGCGATCTAGAATAAAGCGAGTTGTTATTGTGAAAGTAGTAAAAGGGCGAGTCCCCCGGCTGCAGTCTTGCTGAGAGAAGCTGCGTGGACGCGGCGCCATTTTCATCGATAAATCGTATATCGAGTCGGGCACCGCAGCTTAAGCGCCTTCTGGCCTGTCTCTGTATTTTCATCTTTCTCCATCCCTCTTTATATGAGGATAGCGAAACGCCTTGTTACGTGCCACCAGACACTCGCCACTAATCACTATAACTCCCGCTGATTGGCGAACGAGGAGAGCCTCATCTCGTTCTCGCGTCATATCCTCGCCTCTTCTTCGTCTCCATTATCCTCAGCCTCCTCTTCGTCCTCTTTCGTCTCTCTTTCTTTCATCCCTCTCTCTCTCTCTCTCTCTCTCGATCTTGATCGCCCGCTATATATCCTATTACGACCCCGAGGGCACAGTACTGCGGTAGATCTCTCTTCTCGTCCTCTTCTCGTGAGGTCTAGATGAGGTTGTATTCATGTCAGAAAATGCGCCATTGCGTTCGCAAGAGTCTTCCGTGATGCCATGCTAGCGAAAAATCGCGCGCGCGCGCGCAGCATAGAAAGAAATAGAAAGACCCAATTCGATCCAATAAAGTTAATGTGCATTATATACATATACATATAAATGGTGTGCAACGAAGAATTTACCCACAAAACTGTAAAGGCACTATCCTCTAAGTGGATATCAGGTCTCTCGAAGGCAATATGCAGAAAATGCCGCGGAGAGAAGAGAAACGGCACACGCTTTAACGCCTCGCAACGACCTCGTAAAGTTCACATTCTCGTCGACTTTTCAGCAAAAATCCCCAAGCCATATTTCGCACGTCTTTACGGTTCTGCCATAATTTTACCGAGGATATAGTGCGAGTTTTTTTTATATATTTTTACTTTTTTTTCGTCTGGAATGGGAACGACCCCATTGCGTATGAGAGAAGTATTTTCTGAAGGCAGGAAAGACGAACGGTTCATAAACGAAGTAGCTTCGATGCGGCTGTATATTATATTTATGTGTAACGGATTAAGGGTTTCCAGCGGGCTGTCGTCTATATTTTTTGGGAACGAAAAACCGTTTTGTTCATGGTTGGAATGATTCAGGCGAGCTTCACTTTTGGGCGGGTTCGTTATCCACGATCTGTCTGTTGGCAATGAGAGAAATGTCTGGAAGATGACGGGAGAGTATGGGGAAGGAAGAATATCACGGGGGAGGGTACGGATATGTAAGAAAGAAAATGCAAGTCGCTAATGACGGCACTCACCCCGCGGTACGACTGCACAGCGACGAAAGAAACGATTGTAAAAGAGAAAGATAAAGAAAAACCCGCGCGCACGTTGAATAATCATCAACGCCGCGGCTCCGCGGCCTATGAGGGCAATAATGGCGCCGCGGCCGCCGACGCCACACGATATGCCTCCCTCGAGGGTCGGATCTACACAAAGTGCCTGACCGCACGACCCTAAACGCGAATATCTTCTCTCACTATTTCTTCTTGCGTCTCTTGCCCGCTTCTCCGCTTCGTCTTGAGCGCGCATCTCTTCCAATTTACGCTTCTCACGACTCTCAATCCAGGAACTTGATACAATAACATTGTAGAGGGTGGGGGGGAGAGAAATGTAAAGCGGAATGACGGGGTATGCAATATACAGAAAGATAAAGAGAGAGAGAATAATATTCTGAAGACGAGTTCTTATAGAAATTCGCGAAAGCGACTGTATGTGTCTTTTCAATTTCCGGAAATACTGTATTACGAACGAAAGGAGTTACTAACCTAAGAGTCAAACAGTAAATGAAAAGCAAAAAGTTAATATCTGCTGTTATTCCTTCTGCTTATATCCATTGTTCAAATATTATAGCTGCTATAAATGAAGCACCAAAGAGCGAAAGTAAAAGAAAAAGAAGATTATTGTTGCTACTTTTTTATATAAAAAAAAGGAATAACACTGTTAAAGACTCGTAGAAGTTCAGCGGTTATTTAAAAAATGCAGATATCGACTTTCGTCTTAAAAAAACTCAGTAATTTATTTCCGATATTATTCGTAATATAATATCCGCTGGGTTGTAAGATCGTTGTGATTTTACGATATAATCCAGGTCAAATGGTCCCTAACCCGGCAATAGGATTAGATCGAGTTAAGCACTCATAATCTTCTCAGTACTATTACTAATAACATGGCGGATCCTCTTCTCGATTGACCGATCAAAACCGCTCAGAACCCTCTAATCACGCTTCAACGTTCAGCAGACCCGGTAGTCGTTGATGTTATTTGCGAAGTAGTTCACCCATAGGAAGAATCTCGAGGGAAGAAAAAGAAAGCCTAACAGGTGGATCGTCCAAAGTGGTCCATTTCGCGTACTCCCCATTATAATGGTGGTTCGCCTCTGTGAGGCCGCATTGATGCTCGAAGGCTCGGGTTTACCAACAACCGTATCAGTATCCCATCGTGCGCAGAATTTGCCGCGTATATACAGGCGCTGAGCGAGAAATAAGAGAGAGATACCAACCAACGCAGACCAGAAGCAGAAGAAGCGCAACTGAAACTCTGTTGCAGTCTGATAGCCTGACTTCAAGAGTACATCACCGCGCGCGGAGTTGGTCATTGGAGGGCTGCTGCTGTTGCTTTTCCTATTGCAAAAGCTCTGCCATGAGCTCCGACTATCGCATTCCGCTCTAACGATCCTATCGTGCTTCGTGTAACAGTTTCACGGTTCAGCGATTTACCAAACGCCATTATAGCGCGAGTATAACGTTGCAATGTATAAGTATACGCGTGTTGTAGTATGCAATGTGTGTGTAACTCGAAGGGTGCTGGAAGAGGAGGAGGACGGGCTTTTGCCGCATCGAGTGAGTCTGTGAAGTTTAACTACACGAGAGAAAGAGAAAAAGGGAGAGAGAAAGATAGAGGATTTCTTATTTCTGTGATCTTTCTAGATGCAAGTGTAAGCGAATGCGTTCCCGAAGAAGAGGAGAAATACTATGCCTTCTTCTTTTCGCCTCCTTCTCATCACTTCCTCGACTGGTTCGATTCTTCTTCGTGTTTTACTTCACCGGTCTTTTTTCTTCTTCTTCTTCTTCTTCCTCCTCCTCCCTCGTATTATTTATTTTATCCTGTAACCCGTATTCTCTTCTTATGATGTATACATGTATAGAGTGTTGTACGTATAAACTCTCGAATTGCCACTGCTGTATGCCCGAACGCACGGCATAGAATGAAGAGAGTAAAGTCGAGAGTTTTCAGTGAAATAGAGAGAAAGAGAAGAAGCGCATGGAAGCTCGCGCGCGCGCGCGCGGAAGCTCCACAACCTTACAGCAACCATACCCATGAGAAATATCCTCGCTAACGGCTTCACTCGATCATTTTCATGTATATACAAGAGGGAATTTGATCGGATGGTATAGAAGCCGGCAGTAAATGGTACCTGAACTCTGTACGTGCCAATTCAGCCATTCGATTCTCTATAACCACCAACGAACATGTTCAATGCATGTGTACACACCGCACATACTTCTCTTTCTTTGATTAAAAGCAATTATATCTCTATAGGATATGCGCCGAAGGCGCAACGGAAGAAATCGATGAAAAATGAATATGGCGAATGTAGCGGACTCGTGTGTATAGCATAAATGGCAAACAAGAGGCGCGCAGAAAAGATAAAACTTGAGAAGATGAAGAAGTACAAGAAAGACGAGAATAAATCAGCAATAAAAAATTACGAAAACAGGTGTGTCCCCGCGCTCTGCGGCACTATGTCCTATGGAAGAAGATAAAAGAGGCATAGAAAATCGTCTCCACGTCGTCGTCGTCGTCGTCGTCGAAGCGAAAGAAACAAAAAAAATGTAAAAAAAAAGAGGAAAAAAAAACGGTAAAATGTCACTGTTCCCTAATTACATGGAGTAACTAGCTAGCCAGGCGCGCTGGTACGTGCGTTCCTCGCCTACGGTCCTTCTCTTCTATGTCGTTCTATACCTCGAGAGTAACGAAGGAAGGGAATATAAGGACGTTTAATGCTGCGAGAGCAGCTCGCGTACATGAAGGCGCGGACTAGGTGCAACGCGCCGAGGAAACGTACGAGGAGCAAGAGAAGAAGAGGATCAACGGCAACATTCATACACAGACACGCACATATATACACACATACACACTAGTTGGTTGATAGGGACCGAGCTGAGGACGGTGGTGGATCGCACGCGGGCCGCGCGAAGGGGGCTCTCATCGTGGTACCGCTACTCTGCCAGCGAATCGGCGCTCTTTCTCCAACGGAAGGGACCAATCAAAGAGTTATTTTGGATCCGTTGAAACCCCGCGCCAGCCCGCCACCTTGGTTTATAAAGTCAAGCCTCGTAGCGGGCCCGAAGACAGAGCCGTACCGACAGCCGAGCCATCAGGACGTTTTTCGAGGTGGAGTGTGTGTGGTCGGGTCCCCGGTGGTGCGAGATCTCATACAGTTTTTGTTTTTAATTAATTTCATTTTTTTTGTTCGTTCTTTTTTTTAAATTAACTTCGTACGTGTTATACGTGACATTTCGTCATTATTTTTGACGATCGATACTGAAATTTATCTTAAAAAAAAGAAAAGAAAAATCTAATTCGCGATAATTCGTCGGGGTGCGAGGACGAAAAAAGAGTGTTTACGCGTGTTTTAGATAACAGAACATTATTCGGGTGAACTTTGGTCGTCAGCGAATTTTGTTGGTGGTTGTCCCAGTGATTTCGTCAAGGTACGTGTGTTACACAATGTTATATATACCGGTGCGTTTCGTATCGCTACACATTGTATTTTTCTTTTTATTTTTTAGCAGGTATATATGTTATTTTGAATTGAGAAAAGAAAAAAAATATATTAATAATGTTATGTAAGATCGTGAGGCTTTTCGCGAATCATCAAAAAATAATTTTGTTGTGCGTGGTTTTGTGCGCGTCCGCATAAATAGTTTCAGGCCCTTAAGAATCAATATAATACTTATGACTCTTCACGAATCAACAAAATGGAGACCGATCACTGACCTCATGTTCGAGGAAGAGAAAATCAAAAAGAAAAGAAAGAATGAACGAATGGAATTTCGGATATCATGATCCAATTATCGTCAAATTACTGTGTCGAGACATTTCTGCCCTTCATTCAAGCACGAAAGAATTTCTTAGTCACGAGTAGTCTCCCTTCGATCGATTAAATGCCATAGTATTAAAAAAAAAAAAAATTCTTAAATTTCTTCCTAGTCATTATATCATTAGTCTAGACAAGAGCAGTGACGGCGAATTCAATGCCCGAACTCAATATTATTACGGACAGTCGGGAGCGGAGAGTTCGATGCATGGAAAACCACATCTCCGCTCCATAGGGTAAAATGCACGCCTCTCGAGACAATCACGATAATTTATTTCACGGTCATTTCTTCGTTTTTTTTTTTTTTTAATCACTGTAATCTCCAACACTTCCTTTTATCTTTTGCGCGATCGTTCTACATTGCCGCATTAATGTAACCGGCACGTAGTCCACGGGGTAACACGGTATGCTGTGGTAGAATTTTTTTTTCTTCTTCTTCTTCTTATTTTTCCATCTACTTATCATCTTTCGTGAATCTTCGCTGCGTAACAGATCGTTGAGGCAGAGAGCGAGAGAGATAATAAAGAGAACATACTAATTTCGTGTGAGAAATATAATTACAAGAAGAAAAAAATAAGAGATGAAGGAAGAGAAGGAGGTACGGGGGAAAAAGTGAAACAATGAAGTGGTGAGCCAAATTAGCACCAATAAACTATATAATTCACCAGCATACATATATATACGCGTACATACATACATTTTCTGTTTGTATATACACATGTATATTTCTCGGCACTTTATTCCACGACCTATCCCACTATTCATCCGGTGGCCGTGACTGTTGCAAGTACTCCTCCTCCTCCTCCTCCTCTTCTTCTTCTCCTGCCTCTTTGCTCTGGACTATGTACTTTCTGCTCGCGTTGTATTGCGTGAGCCTCTCTCTCTCTCTCTCTCTGCAAGTCTTGCATCAGCTCTCGTTCTCTCACGTCAGGTTCTTAGGCGCCGCCTGGGCATTGACCTCGCGGGGCTCTCAAGCTCACGAGCAGCAACCAAGAGCTGCATGTAGCCCTGACCGAGACTCCCGTTTAATAAAACGCGTGTGTGCCATTTTATATATATATACTCGCACTCTATTATACATCTTTATATCCCCCCCCTCCCCACATGAATATACATATATTATATCATTACGATTTGTACGCAAGCCCTGATTTCCTTTACGACGACGATTCCGTATTAATAAAGGGGACGGAAATAACCACGTCATTTTGTGTGTGTGTGTGTGTATGTTGACACGCACGTAGCTCGGACGATCATCCAATCACGATACGTCCATATAAGTTTCTCTTTCTCGCTCTCATTCTATCTATCTCTTTCTATAAACGTGCTCACGTGTACAAACTTGGAAGTCTCGTAAAAGGCTGAAAGAATAAATTCGGAGCTAAATATAGCTTCAGAGCTCATACACACTATGAAGTGTGTGTTGTACGTCGGTTACGAGAGTCCCTGGAGTCCTCGTGCAAGGTGCTTCCTGAAAGACTCTATACCCTACCACTTTCGACTTGTCTTCTGAGGCCGGATGAGCCTCGTGAAACTAGGGTGGAGGGGGGAGAGAAAAAAAGAAGAAAAGGTTTTCCGTTCCCGACTTCCATCAGCGAGAGGTGCGTGAACCGGCAGCCCTGAGCCATTAACGCGCCTAGATCCACTTGTACCTTCTTCTTTTTTTCTCTGTTCCACATAATGGGGCCCCCGCCCCCGAGAGTCAATGTATTATGAGTTAAAAAAAATAAACGAGTAGGAAAAAAAGGAGTCACTCAATTTTTCCGTGTAATTTTATTCGTTTAATTAATAATAGATTAACGTTCTAACACTTCTCGTTCGGTCTCTCCCTTTTTCCGGGTTCGACGAGCTCGTAACGCCCCGAAAACCATTCGGTCAAGGTCCTGCAGGCGTTATCGGACGATGACAAGCCAGAGCAGGTGCAAACAGACACTTGACGCTCATATGAATGCACGGGTGATGCGGGAAAGGGAAAGCTCTGTCGAACACCGCGGAAATCCATATTTGTTATAGCCGACTTTACATATATACGAATGTGGTGTGTCTCAAGAGATGCCGCAGCATTTTGACAATCTATTATTTGAATGGCCACACCGTACCAAAACGACATATATGTTTGCTTGTTATATTTGAGAAGGATTTTTGTTCTCACAACGTGAGAATTTTGGTCATTAAGATACCGGGCGAGAGATTTGACTTGAAAAATTCTTAGGGAACGACTCTCTCGGGAAAGAATTCTTTTTTTTTCTCTTCATTTAACCTACAGAGATGACAGGATGATATTACATCTACAGTGAGAGTTTGAACAAAGGAAGACGAGTATCTCTCGTTCCTTCGGTCGTGTTCGTTTTTTTTTTCGTTCGTTATCTCATTTCTTTTCTGGAATATCTTCGCACCGAGTAAATATTGAAGATTCACCTGGAGCGTGATCGGTAATCAGGATTTTCCAAGAGCCGATACTTCGACTCTCGAAAGAAAAGGGGTCGAAGCACCGATGTGCAAATGATTAGCGCGCTCGTTGAATTAGTGACCTTGGAAATTCGATAAAGTCACAAGGCGACGCGAAAAAAAATATTTTTCCGTTTGGCATTTTAAAAAAATTTAAAAAAGTATTTTTTTTTGTGATGCAATACAATGGAAACTTTTACTTGAACATCAGACGACAAACTCGAGTGCCTCGGTCAGCCGCACTCGCATAGCAGCGGCGCGTCGCGTCACCGAGCACACACCGAGCGGACCGCCGCCGACGTCGACGTCGAGAAAATTTGCACGGTGCAAAAGATCGCGAACGCCACTTCCGGGCTCCGAGGGGGGAACTCGGTCTCGCGATAACGAGCGAGCTAAAAACCCCTCGAGCCAACGTCCCGGGCTTTTGCTCTTGAATAGCTTGACACGAGATGTTGCCATTACTGCGCCGCGTACTCGCTCCTAAAGTCGTTGCCCGATGAATAATAGAACGTTCCAGCTCTATATATATATATACTAGAATAAAGGTATATAATGAAATTAGCGAGCGCATGCAAAGAACACGATAAAGAAACAGCCAAGTTGCTCATGAGCTTGAGGAAAAAATCTCGCAAACAGTAAGCCAGGTCACTGGTTCACGTTGCAAGACAAAACGTAACCCCGATTAAAGTCATAACATTTTTCTTTAAATTTTCATTCAAATATTATTATTATTTTTTTTTTGTTTTTCAATATTCTATAGAAGGCAACACGGTGCTTCGAAAAATATACACGCAGTTATGGTGCTACTTTTTTGTACCGTAAATCTGATAAAGGAACACTTTTCTGTAGACTTTCAGTCAAATAATAATATTACGAATTTAAAAAATTGAAAAAAACAATTAATAAAAATAAAATGAAAAATATATAAGGTAATATAAATACAGATAATAATAATACAAA
>JABMBV010010532.1:0-18153 GCA_018906735.1 Mesochorus sp. PSUC_FEM 10030011
GAAAATGCGAATTTTTAAATGTAAATATTAATGATTGTATATACAATAAAAAATGTTGTAAAATATTTTATTGATAATTTGATTTAGAAGTGTATAAAAATAAGTATTTTAGAACTATCAAAATAGCGTATAAAAAAAAATTTATAAAAATATATGCGGCAGTAAAAAATTATTTCATATTTTATACGGAAAATAAGCACATTGATAATATTTTTATTCCGATTGATAATAGAAATGGCAAAGCTAAAAAAAATCTGAAATGGTTTTGTTTGTAATTAAAAGCATATATGACGAAAGTTTTGACAAAATCCAACTGCGAGTCATTCGTTTTCTCAGCGAGTCCATTTTCGACTTGTAGCTTAAGCTCTTACCGCCTAAACCGGAAGCTCCTCTCACCGGAAGACATAGAATCGAAATATCCTCTGGTTGAGGCACTCTCTCTCGAGCATATATACAGTTATGTAGTATCGATTCGAAAGTTCATTCATCAACTTTACGACCTACGGACGGCCATCGCTCGCAGTTTCTCTTCTTCTCCTATATAGTGCAGCATCCGCACAGGAGCCAACGACGACGAGATTTTGCGATGCTGTTAAGGTTTATGGGCGCGGCCTTGTATACAAGGATTCGCCGCCTCCTCGCTTCTCTCCGGTATTCGCTCTCCTCACTGCTTTCTCTTGCCCTCTCTCTCGCTCGCAACCAGCGCCGAGGGTTTATTGATTCTCGAGTCTCTCGCAGCATCTTCGTTCGCATTTTCGCTCCTCTCTCGCAGAAAATCCTTCGTGCCCAATATATAGGAAAACTCGAATCTTCTTTGTATATGAACCTTCCGGAACGTTCCAGACTTATATATACCATTTTGTGATGTTTGGCTATAAACCCCCAAGAGTTTCAAAAACTTTGTGAACTTTCATTTTTAAACACATATGAGATTTGGCTTGTTATAGAAAAAAAATCATTTAAATTATGTTTCGATAAAAAAAAATCATGTAAATACATGAGAAAATATAAAAACATTCATAAATAAATTCTCTTCCCAAGTGTCCCGTAAATATCATTGCTCGTACATAAAAAACGGAATTACTTCATATAGTATCACATATTATATCAAAATGTCTTTTGAGCCTTCACTGTTTCATGAGCCCATATATGTTCGTTTTTCTCCGTCGGTGAGAATCTTAACAGATAAAAATAAAACTTCTACCCGGAGAATTTCGTCTTAGCATTATACGGAAGTCGACAGCAGGGAGCGTATATGGTGTAACAGACATTGTAGGAGAAAACCAAGAGTCGCATTACTCTTCATTAGCCTTTTCTTCCTTCTCTCGTTCCCCTACTTTCAATGACTCGTCGCGCCTCTTAGCGTTTCCGCGACGCGCGAGATCGTAAGGTCCATCCATCTTGGGAGAAGCTTCCGAGTTCACAAGCTTTCTTATACCCTTACTCTTCCCATCAGTGTGAAAGGCCAGGCGAGCATGAAGATTTTCCTCTTTTCTTCTCCACTTGCTGTACCATACCAGCCATTCGCCTTCTCTTCTTCCTCCTGCTCGTCTTCCTCCTTCTTCACTTTTCTGGCAGCCCTCGCTCACATTCTTCCACCCTTCGTTCCGAGCTCTTGAACCTTCGGGGTAGCAACCCCCAAGGTGAACGGGAATGAGAGAACTCATTTCTGATGGTTGTGCACACACATATATATATATTTAGGCCCACAACGTTTTCTCGCTCCTTGCCCTTACAGTTACGCGAGAGCGACGTGTATATCTGAGGGCAACCACCCGTATAATTGTCGACGGGAGGGTCGAAGTTGTGTAGCTACTGTGGGTTGTGCCGCTCGACGGATACGAGCGAAGCCACGTGGGGATGAAGAACGAATACCCTGCGAGCAAATGAGAGGGTAAGAGAATGAGCCAAAGTCGAGAGAAATGCAGAGAAAATTCGCTCGGGGAGAAAAGACAAGTGGATTTCAAGATGCTCGGAGAGGTCGAAGGGCGGAGTTTTATAGAAAAAAAAAAGCTGACAAGGTCTTTTGAGATCCGAGCCAGGATATATATACCTATGAATACCGCGGTTATCGAACGTGGTACAAGGTTGCGTTGAATTAACACCGTCATATTTCAGATTGGAGTAGGCGTACCGTACGTAAACGGTGACAGAACGAGGGTTGCCTTTGCCATTTGTTTGCCAGCCGAGAATAACCATCATTTTCTGTCTTGTCTACAAAAGTATAAGACACGAAATGAATTAACGATAGATATAACTTCCAAAATTAAGATTTATAAATGTATAAAAAGAATGTGTACAGAATGATGCTATACGGGCACGCTACCATCTTCAGATACATTTTCCAAACACGTATATATATGAATTTCACATTTTTAGGAAAATCTAGCCGAGTTTACACCGCTATTAATTATAATGCTTAAATCCATTTTCCCATATACTCTTGTTATTCGATCAGACATTAATGAATTCTTAGCAATTTGAAAAAAAATTTAAATAACCACCAAAATTATGATGATTTTAATATCTACTGTATGCGTATTCAAGCAAAACATTTTTATCTTCTTTGTTGTAGGTTTGGTTCAAGAACAGGCGAGCAAAGTATCGAAAGCGCGAGCGAAACGCAGCGAACGTAGCAGCAGCTGCAGCAGCCGATTTTAAGACGGGTTTCGGCACGGCAGGATTCAATAGTTTCATAACCGGGCGTGCCGACGTGGATGTGATGTACAGTTCTTACAGTTCTTACAATAATTGGGCAGCGAAGGTACCGCCACCATTGAGCAGTAAGAATTTCGCGTGGGTAAATCCATTGGGTTCGGTTGTTCCGAGTGCCTCGCACCATCATCATCACGCCCAGGTAACATCGGTAAATTGTTTCAATCCTGGTGGAACATCGGTGGGTGGTGGTCACGTGGGTGGTATGTCGATGTCAGTTGGGCAAGCGGCGACTTCGATGTTACCGGGTATGAGTTCGGGTCTGGGGGTAGCCGGTTCACCGGTTACGGCATCTGGCGCGACGTGTCCTTACGCAGCACCAGCTGCGCCGCATCCTTACGGTCCACCGGTTTACGGTACGCATCATCGTGGTGGTGCACCACCAGAGCCTTGTGCCGTAATGAGCAGCAGTATCGCCTCGTTACGGCTCAAAGCGAAACAGCACAGTAGCGAATATGCGAGTTCTTACAGCACGGGAGGAGCTGCTGGGACCGGTGGACCAGGCAGTATCAGTCCCGTAAGTCCGCGAACTTCTTCAGGTGGTGGACTCAGCGCGTGTCAGTACGCGCTTACGTCAACGAGCGGAAACCCCCATTCACCTGGGGCCGAACAACACGGCAATGGAACGGCGAGAACCCAAGTTTGAGGCGAGGCGGGGGCTGCTTCCAGCCCCCATCAAACGGTTACTTCGGCCAATGGTTCGGGAATTGGTATCACGAGCCAGCAGCAACAGGGCGTTTGTGGGACCGGTCAAGGTACCAGTTGCGATAGCAGGCAGAACACTGGCGACTCATCGCAGCAGCAGCAGCAGCAGCAACAAATTAGTAGACAACAGTCCGAGTGACCCAGGCCAACGTCCGCCGCGTCACCGATGCTGTCGTCGACGCCATCCTCGACAACATCGCAACCAAATTATCTCGTTTACGACGAGGAATCCGGCGCGGCGGATCAAAAAATCAATGACGAGGATTCGAGAATGATACTCGGTAACAGCGTCACGGCAAACACCAATGAAGCTTCATCCAGCACAACGGGTGTTGGTTTAACAACCACTGGAATCCATGGCCCAGGTTCAACCGGCTCGAATAATACGGCCGGCAATGCCACTTCCGCTGCTGGCAGACTGGCCGGCTATTGGCAACGCGGGCCAACAACGGCTGCCGGCTATTGGTCCTCGCTGTTCGATCCCTGGACGACGAATTCCATCGCGACGGGATCGACACAGTCACTATCTCTAGCTGCCTGGGACGAAAATCGGGGCCAGTGATACGCGTACGAAGATGGGTAAATAAACAAATTATTTAATTAATAAAAGCATCATCATCACCGAATTAAAAAAAAAAAAAAAGACGAAACAAAAAAATCTTTTTCGCAAATCCGTTATCGACGTTTTATTCGATATATTATTGATGATCTTCCATTCGAAACAATGTGATTGTAACAACGTGTACGGCCCACAAATTTACCTCCGAATTGATCGTAATGAAATATCGAAAATTGGCAATTCGAGATAATTCCAAAGAAAAGAGCAACTTTTCGTTTTTTCCATTCATTTTTCAACATTTTCGATTCTCGAGTTGCTTTATTCCTAAATACTGTTATATATATATATACTCCACCCTTGGCACGAAGTTTTTCTTTTCTTTTCCTCATTGTAGCATCGATTTGCCAAAGTTTCGTGCAATATGTGTGTCAAGATAATATCGTGTACGTTTTCTTTTTTTTTTTTCGTTTCCTTTTTCTACTTTGAATTTAATTATGGAAACGTTCGATAAGGATCTTGTATAAGCGGATAATGTACTCATTACCCTGTAGATATCTGTATAGTAGATACTAATTTAAACAAAGAAAAAGGCAAAATCTTCACCCAATGAACGAAAAAAAAAAACATTGTAACATTCTAACGACGATAATAATAAATAATGAAATTACTCAGCAAATACCAAAAAAAAAGTAATAAAAAAATTTTTTGAAACTAAATTTGTAGCCAGAGAACGTGCCGAATAGATGATAATGCGTGAATGCGTGCGTGTGTGTGTGGACTTGCGCGTATGTGTCCGATCTGTACAGTGTGTGAAGCACGGATATATCGTTATATCGATTAGCGATATCCACGTTACGATTATAAATATTATCGACATATTAGTTCGTAGTTTTCAAATGCCTGTATATTCGTTATACATATATTTGAGAAGAACTACACGAGGGAACCACACATCGCGCCCACATAATCGAGGGCTCTTTGAAAAAGGTACTGTGAAAAAAAAATAAATAAATAAAAGAACAATCCAACGAAACAATCCTTGCGCTACGAGTTTTTGCTTGGATAATAAATTTGTGAATTAAGAAGTGTTCCCATACGCATCCCTCAGTCTTAATTTTGTATTAATGTTGCTGAATCGATCAGGCTTTTTTTCCCTTCATCCCGAAAGCAATTATTGTCCTTTTGATTCACCAAAGGTTTAACGCGATTGTAGTGTACCAAACGAAAAAAAAAAAAAATAGATTTGTATAGTCTCTAAGATATTAACGACCTAAGGAAAACACGAACGCTATTTTGTATGAATTCCGATGTCGTACAAATGTCAACGTCGAATCACATATCCGAACGAATAAAATAAATAACGAAAACGACAACAAAAACAAGGAAAACCAAAACCATTGTAACGAAAAGAAAAAAAAAACGCGACGATCGAGAACAAGACTCTTTTGAAATTTGATTTGAAAAAAAATCCTTCCTCTCTTTCTCTCTCTCTCTTCTTCTCTCGTATGTGTTTCTGAGAGTTCTAAGAGTGTTTCTCGTCGTCGCTTTAAAATGCCGCCATCTCGTCATTTACGTTTATGTGTATACACGTTCCTAATCGGCGTTATCGCGCGTCGAGAGGCACAGTTTGTAATCTAGTCACAATAAAAATCAATTCTATTCTACGCCGAAACGTCTAATATGATCATTTTTCATTCATTCCTTCTTCCATAATAAGTCCTCAATTTTGAATCCTTGACAATCATCGATCGACCACGATCTCATGGAGCGGCGCTTCATTTGCTGTGTGCGCACTTTGAACTTGGAATGGCGATACTGCTGATAAAACAAAATGGCAGTGATATACTACGTGATATGAAGTCATCCAATCGATGATAGCTTCGATTCACATTTTTCACCACTCTCTCGAATGTCGTTGAAGTGCTATACTTTCAAATGTTTGAGAATTCATATTCATATACCCATATGACTCCCTTTTTTTACACATCCGAATATATACATTTACAAGTTAAATGTCGTGGTTACTAAACTTATAGTTGTGAACGATAGTACAAGAGGAGAAGAGAAAATCGAGAATAACGATAAATTATTCACCCTATCCTAGATGCAAGAGGGTTCCTTCTGCTATAGCGATCCCCCCATCCGAACAAGAAGAACCCCCGAAATTCAACGTATACATTACAATATCGTCCGAACGTTAATGCTATTACTATTACGAGTTATTACGGTCCGTATGTTTGCCATTACGACGAAACAAAGCAATACATATAAAGTATATGACACGTATAATAAGAGAAACTCGCTCATTTTGGATCACTTATAACTTTGATCGCAAATGATACATCATGATGACATATCATCATTTTATTCGCGTGAACATTCGAGTTTGTCTCTTTTTCCACGTAGTTAAAATTAAATTTTTTTTTCGTACATTTTGTCATTGCTTAAATTAAAGAATTCTTTGTTTAACATGTAAAATTATTGCAAAAATTAAAATTTGTGTAAAGAAGTTAATATTTTAAAAATTATATTGACAATTATAATTATTAATGAATATTAATTATATACAAACACAATTTGTTGATTATGTATTATAGATTCGGTTCTACGAAACGATGTATCGATCGTTGAGGTCATCTGTACCCGAATAATCGTTTATAATGATATCGCAAAGTCAAATATATCAAAACACCGTGTATTTCATGCATTGCGATCTATATCTCACAATTTTATGCCCCACAGAGAGATAATGCAGGTCCGAAAGAATGAGATAATTTTTTTTTTATAAATAGCTTTTACGTGATAATCCAAGAGATTCGATTCTAAATTTACAATTTTGAATCAATGTGTAATATCAGATTGAAAAACTGATTAACCAAATCAATGCACATTTTTCTGATTGATGGATAAAAATATCGATCTTTCGAAGAGCTAATTAATCGTCGGTTTCCATATACAGTACATCATTGCGATTTTTCCCATGGATTGACGAATATTTTTGACCGTGAGTGTAAGCAAATAGATATTCGTAATATAGACTGTATATCGACGTGGATATATTAGCTTCCGTGTGGACCGTTGAAAATTGTATCAGGGGGAAGAAATGATGGGAAGAAGAAAAAACCCATCTGTGTATTTGAACATTTGAATAAGCATTAGGCAGGGTCTCCCCTCCCAGTAAATCCAACGTTGTTTTCCAACTAAATGACCTGCGTCAAATACAGTGTAAAAATATATAGACGTGTACATATATGGAGAAAACGAAACGGGACAAATGTCGTTGGAGCTTACGAGAAGAAGATGTCGTAAGACAGAGGGTCTCTTTCTCTGCTCTCTTTCCTTTACATTCGAGCTTTTTCTACTGTTTTCTATCCAAAACTCTCTCGTTGCCATTTTCTCTCGTCATCTGTTGTTCCTATACTCGAAGACGTCTCGCATGCACGAGATCAACCGGATTTATTCAACGAATAAAATCCGAAGCGTCATGAATATGCCAGAGACTATACTGACTTTTAGAACGAGCTTTTCCTCCCCTTCCTCTTTTCTTTCTCCATTGCTTCTGACAACCCATCAGGTTCATTCGATTACCCAAATTCTTTTAGCTATCTTATTTCGAGAATAAACCACAGTTCGAAAAAACATTGAAAATTAGACATTTGCTGATATCACATCTGTCGAATGCTTCGCGATAAAATCCTTTTCTATGCAGATCTTTTATCATTTCAAAATGCAGAAAGTCTTAGAAGGTCTGTAAAAAAGCAATCTTTGAAATATGCAAATTTATATTTAAAGGACAGTTTTTAATTTCCCTGAAAGCCGTTATTTGAATATCAATCAGAAACGATATTCGAAGCATTCATTAAAATCACAAATTAAATAATCCAAGACTTAAAAAAGTGCGATTCCCAAATTCGTTTCTTGCGATGCACAAATTGAATAGGAATACTGACTGTGTTATTCTTTTCTTAAGATGTTTTTCATTGTTTTGACTCGATTTTGTCAAGCCAATGCCAATGAATCGAGCTCTACACAAGCACGTGAGTCAGGCGTATATGTTTCAAAGATGTTTTCCGTCGGACAAGTGATTTAGAATCCGAGGGCTGAGAGAAAACGTGATCTGCGATGGTGGAGCTAATCTCAGAGCTCTGGAAGGCACCCAGCATCATGAGAGAAAGATAGCAGGAAGAAAGAGAAAGGAAGAGAGTGAGAGACAAAACAGCGGGGTGTGACAGGAAAGAGCGTAACCGAATGGAAAATTGGAAAGACCACCCCGAGAGCGATATAAGACTCGGGGAGGGGGTGGGCTGTACAGAGCTGTGGGACGAGGAAGAGGTCACGATCAGCGCACCTGATCACACACAAAATTTATTACCGTTGAAATAACAAACGAACAAATCTCAGACGAGATATCCGGTGAACCGCGAGTTCCTTTACATTTTTTTCAAAAATAAGCCGGGCTCATTTTGTTTGTTTATATTTCTTAAACTCGATCTCAGAAAAAAGAGAAAAAAAAAGCTTGAAAGAGAATTTCATTGACTTGCTTTTTACTTGGAATGATTGATTTATTGATTTTTTTTCTCAATTGAATTAAATTTTTGGGCCTTGAGTCGGAATCATAGAAAAAAATCATCATCGAAAAACTTTTGGGGATTCAACGTTGTTGTTTTTATCGAAGGTTGATTCTTTCTTGTAAAAGATAAAGAAATGTGCGAAGATGGCTCGTGTATAACGTTACACCGTTATATTTCTTTAATTCAACCGAATGACCTCTCATTCGCACGCGCTCAAATACGTAACAGTGACCATAAAAAAAAAGCTCGGGAGAGAATAGCGCTACGGGGGAAACGTGAGTGAGAGATTACACTCTACTTCGAGATATAATGTCTGAGTGTGATAAAACGGCAATTAACATCAACATGTGTCGTGGCACAGAAAAAGTAAGAGAGAAAGAGAGAGAGAGAAGCTGTCTCTCCGTCTCTATCATTCTCTTCCTCCCCGAGATCTCGGCGAGCGCAAAAGGGGGTAATAAAGATACGCTACCAGCCTCGTATGTGTGCGAGCGTCGAGACTGTCTTCTCGGCTCTTTTCGTATCTATACGACAAGATCTGTCGACCTTATCTCTCATTGCTGTGTGGTAGAGATATAGAAAAAAAAAGGTATATACGAAAGAAAAAAAAAACTTTTGTCACGTATAAAGAGAGCACGAGAGTGAATTTCTTTTACGAAAATTATTGGGCATATATATCAAATGATGAATAACAGCACCGAATTATTGTATAAAAGAAAAAAGACAATCATTAACTATCTAATTAATATTATTTAAAAAAATATTTGGCCAAGCGGTTTAGTTTCGCTATGAGAATCAAAGGTTAATATTTAAACGTTAAATATTTCAACACGAGAATTAAAGACCAACGTCATCTAAGATGATTGAAAAAGCTTCCACTTAACGATATTGATTTTTAAAATAAAAAAAAAGTGTTCACGTTGATACAAACGAATATAAAAAAATAGTAATGTAGTATTGGCATAAAAAAATCACTACGTTTATGAACATTTTTTTACTGAAAATTTTGAAAATGTCTGTAATTATGTGTCAATGCAGAAGAAAAACGTTGCAAAAAGGCAAACAAAAACTGCATGACTGTCTAACGTAAACGAAATTGATATCTACCGATTTTTCAAGCCATATCGCATGTTGGCTCGGGCATAAAAAAATGTTCGTTTTTGAAACAAGCATCCAATGAGTGAGATTTACATCGCGCACACGATATGTAGAGAGTGAAGCCATTTTTTTTGCTCAATTACCCGCTGGCAGCATTTGGCACCATATCGTATGTATCGTTCCTATATGTACGGACTTTTTTCATTCTTCACCTATACCTGTACATATATGTATGTACGTGTTGGTATATATATATATCAGTACCGTAATAGTAAGTACTATATAGTAAGTGTGGAGGCCATCGCGTGTGGTATACCCTTTCCTCGATGTACACTGTACCGTTGTATGGAGTGGATCTCGGTACCAGAGCGTTATTTATTGGTGGTACGAGCATTACCACTGGAGCCAGATCGCGCTGAGAGAGAAAGAGAGAGAAAAGCGAGCCAAGCCAGAAACGACGACTAGACGGTGCGGCGAGCCAGCCAGAAGCAAAAGCACCCCCACATCGAGATATAAATGTGTATGTGTGTGTATATATGTACATATAAACCCTCCCATCGGGCGATACTTCGTCTATATACGACGGTCCTCCCAAGAGCGACGACGAAGGCCAAAAGCATTAAGGACTGCTCGCCTCCTCGACGTCGACGTGAAGGAAAAAACAACGAAATAAAAATAAAAAAAAATTGACAGCCATCATGAACGAAAAACGGGGAAATAAGAACGATTGCGATATCGGAGATACGTCGTAGAAATATATAATAATTGAAGTTTAATTGGCATTCTCATGAAATATCATAAATAGTGGACAATATATCATGTGTGAGACAAACACATTTATATCGTATAATAAATTTCAAAAAATAACAAAAGAAATATTTTCGTAAACAATTTTAGTTGATTTGTCTTCATTTTATTTATCACAAATTCATCAAAATCGCAAAAATATATTCTGGACACTCGAAAAAACGGATTCTTTTGAATGGAAAATTCTTTTTCAAGTTATTTCTTTCATTTGACAGTTTTTCTATCAAACGTATCAATGAAAATATTTTATATTCTAAAATATTATAAAATTTTTAACATTTTTGGAGAAAAATTTTCCACAATATGTCGAATAGAATATTACTTTTTCAGTAATATCAATTTTTCAATAATATTAATTTTTCAACAATATTAAACTTATCAATAACATGAATTTTGAAAAACCATTGGGCGAACTTGGTTAAAAAAATGATGAATGCTAATTAAAAAAAAATAAAATAAAAATAGAAGTAAAATAACGTGTTTTCGATATTCCCTGTCGATATTGTAATCGTAGAAAAAACATGTGTTTCATTACGAGATGTAAATACGAAGTTGTATATCTTACTCACCGCAAAGAGCTCCATGGCTCTCTGTGCGTTTCTATAAATGGCCTTGAGACTCGGTACAGTGGCCGTGGATCAGCAGGAGCAGCCGAGTGAGAGCGATGCAGCGAGTTTGACGGAATTTCTATGTATGAGAGGAGATTGAAGCCGCCGCAGCAGCAGCAGCAGCAGCACGCAGCCGCGGTTTATCAAAGCCGGTTGGACGAGGTGTTTGCACGCTTATTCCCCTTCGACTGATCCAGATATATTGCGCCAGCATCTAGCGGGCCTCTTCTCTTTTATATACAAGATAAAAAGAGCACGCGCTTCAAACTCTTCTTGCTCCTTCTGTCTCCTCCCACCCTTCTCTCTCTCTCTCTCTCTCTCTCTCTCTCTCTCTCTCTCTCTCTCTCTTGATGCATCGATAGCCAACGGGACTGTTGCACACTATTCATATAAACACGCGCGTTTTGCCGATAAAATCGTGCGCGCGAGATTCATTAAACGAACACAAACTTGACGAGCCAGCAGCCGATTCGCCAAGTCATTTTCTTCTTCTTCGTCTTTTCCATCACGTATAGATGCCAATTATTGAGGATTGCATTCAAGAAAACGTTCACGCCTTAAATATATGTATCTATGCTTATAATTCATATACTTGTTTATCTGTGTGTGTTTATTAATAAATATATGCAAATTCTTCCATTAAATCTTTCACTCTCGTGTTTTGCGCTCTCGTGAAATTTTTCATATATCGACGCATTCCATTGATCCGACATCGAAATTTAATAAGGGAAATTTATAGATTTTCTATCTTTATAACACAACTACATATACACATATCCGATTGTGGGCGAAAGAATATTTTTGAAATTTTTTCGCACCCCATAGGTCGACTGAATTTTTTAGAATTTTTTATTGCAATTATTACATAAATAAAAAAACAACACTCAAATATAAATTAATACTTTAATATATAATTCGCATATATTGTATGCCTTAAATTTCTTATTGTTAGTATTTTATAAAGACAGAATCATAGCCGTAGTCAATGGTTGCATCGCTAAAACTGCAAACATTACAGTTTTGTTTCAACACTGTGTAGAAAAAGTTCATCATCCTCGTACGACCACAGAGGCAACACATTGTAAAGCCCAAATGAAAGATTGACAAGTCGCTTTCGCATACTTAATTCAGCGCAGTATATCCGCTACATTATTGCTATGTACAATAAGAAACCATGCTGAGCTATGCACTATTATACACCATAATACCTTCTCCTCTCTTCTCTGCTTTTACAGCACAATGCATCGCCCCCCTGGGAATGCAGGCCGGAGTGATACCGGATGTCGACATCACTGCCAGCTCAAGCTTCGACAGCGGAAACGTTGGACCCCATCATGGACGGTAAGCGTGCTCACAGTGTACTCTACTATACATAGCGAGATAGATAAGCTTTTTTCTTCGGCCCTTTCTCCCTGCCTATCTCGGATCAACCCTTTTATCTGGCCAGCGAACCCCTGCCGTATGTATTACACATTGCAATCTTTCGACGTAGCCTGAATCCGACACATCTCAACATCAGAATCGCTCGGTCTTGTGGGGGAGCGTCACTTCTAGAAATCAAGCGCTTTCCGACAGATTTGAAAACTTTTCCCGGGTCCGCAGACTCCTCGCAACGGGATTCGAAAAGTTTCGTGCTTTTACTGTGAACTCTCTCCCTCGAACCTTCTATAATTTACCCACGTCGTTCAAACCCTCATTTGAACTGTGGCCGAGCTTCATGATACAAATGAAATCGTGGATAAGAGATGTAGGAACCACCATTTCGGATAACTTGTACCCTCATTATTTTTAAACTTCACCGATTAACCGATCTCGTCATTCAAACATAGAACAAGCCTGGAACTCTCATCGCTTCTATCGTTACGATCGACTTCATTGTTCAATTGATCGCTATCTAATGGCTAGTCCAACAATCGTTGTTGGGTGTTTTGAAAATCATTAATTAAAAGCACTTTTTGTTTTGAAACTTGAAGACATTTAGAAAAATCGATTCTAATTCCACTTTCAAACGACCCAAGTCATCAATTCCCTATTTTATCCATAGTTTCAACACTGCTAGCGCTGGAAGTTTATCTGGCTCTCGATATTTCGTTCCTGCTTATGGTCAATCAAGTACCTAATCTTGGGTTTCCAACGAGGATAAAATAAATCCAGCCATCAAGTCTAATAGCAGCGATGATACTCTTGATGAGATCTACAATTCTTCTCCTTGTCCGAGAGTATTAATCCAGGCAGTAGCTTCGCATTAATCACTGGATGCTGTATCGGGAGAGACGAAGGTTTCCAACACCTCTAATTCGACCGCACACGTATCCGACAATGAAAATTGATGACATGTTTCATCCCGCATGTGTGCGGTCTAAATGCAGCGGCAGCAACAGCACTGGTGTGGATGTTCCAAGCCTTCTCTGATCGATGCTACTTTCTCTCTTTCTCCTCGTTTTATCCTTTTGTCCTTCACAGCTAGATACAGAGTGTAGGCAAGTCCAGTTATATACACAAAGTGTCTCCGTATAAAGCTTGTCGAGGCTTTTAAGCGACATCAACGACCATCTAGTTCTCTATCCAGCGATTATCCACCAGGCTAGTACCCAGAGCCCCGCCTAATTATATCGATCAGTATACCAAGTCCACGCGAGTTTCACGAAGCCTCAACGAAATTTACCTCAAACACGCACAGCCCACTATTTCCAAGGCTGTATAAGCTGTGAGCTCGCTCTCTGCCAGTGTGTTTATGCCCAGCAGTGTTCCCTCGCATACACGATACATGACTGCTCTCTGACTGTGCAAGAGACGATTTGGCTCGGGTCTGGCATCGCCGGGTCTGCCTGCGCCTCATTGTGCATTATTCCTGGCATCGTAATTTGTCGAAACAAGCACCGCACCCGCACAGGGATTTGGAGACTCTCGGTTTATGACAATCAGTCACGAATACGTCGTCCGTCAGATGAGGCTTGAGGAGAGAGGCTTTTGTAAATTCATTTGCGTCAATCAACCGACAAACACAAGGTTGGGTATCTCATTATTGTTTATTAACGACATATATATGTTCATCACTGGGGGAAGGGGGGAGGGGGGGTCGGAGGTATTCCATTGGATTTTAGTGGGTGAGTCGAGAAGTGATGCTACATATTGGGAGTTTACGCAGAAGGAAAGAGCCACTTCGAACTTTGACAAAGCTCTATCTCTTTCTCTCTCTCTATCTCTTCAACGTACTTGTCTTCGAAGACGTTTACTTCCTATCCTATTATACAGACTCAATGACGCCACCAAAGTCGATTACCTCCTGCTCTTTCTCTGCGTTTCTCTCTCCCACCCTTCATCTCTGTGTACCTCAAAGTTTCTAAACAAACTTGGCATCCTACTTAAAAGCGCTTAGCGCAATGTAGGCATATGAGACGCAGAGAACGAGTATTCTCATCGGTTGGAATCTCATTTGAGGGCTGTACTCAAGAGCCCAGATCGTTATAAACGATATGCTGGAACTTGTACATCCTCCTTCAGGTGTCATTCGCAGAGTACCATAGTTTCAAACTCCGTCTTTATTTCCAAAAACATACGCACTTGCTTCCTCCTTATATTTTTTTTTCTCATTGTGACTTGTGTATCTAAATTGAAAGGTCCTTACCAGGAAACCTAACGTTCCTCAAAGCCTTTTACCTTTGGCAGTCCCTGGCACCAGTTTCGCACGAGTTTCCCATACACTTTCACTTACTTTGAGTCGACGTTTCTGAGACGGGAGTGCAGATGGGCGCGACGAGACGCGAACATAATCACCCCCGCGTTGATTTATCGTCGTGAGATCACTGGGAAAATCATAAGGCAGAACTGCAGCCAGTCAGAGTGTTGGTACCTAGAAGCCCACAAGCTCGGGTACCAAAACTGCTGCTGCGTATTTCGGAATGTCTTTGATGCGTCCGGAACTGTATCAAAGTGGTCCGGGACAGTTCTAGCATCTCTTCTTAATGGGCTATGAGTTATGGGATGCTCTGTAGTCATTCCACACGCTGTGACACGGTTCGTCGTGACCGTTGAATCGTCCCCTATATAGTTCTCTCTGGTTGCTGCCTTTTCATGGATTCTTTATAAGCGATATAATAGCCCCGCAAAAGTTTTCGACTAAACGGGCTTTTACATCGCGAGCTAAGCCCGCCTGGGCGAATTTCGTGGATGTAGTCAAAGACGATACAGTACAAGAGGATGATTACTTTAGTGCCAGCCACAGAAAGGGTCCCCAGCAATGTCACTTTACGTGCCACCACTTCAGATGTTGATCGGTCTAACACAGTCGCTTTTACTGCTCTCCTTCCGTCTTTTGGGTGGAACTTCTTTTTCCTCTCTTTTCCTCTTTCTCTTTCTTCCTCTTGCCCATAATTTCCGCGTCCCTCCCGTTGAGAATTCGCGGTAGCAACACGCCAGCGAGACGCCCCCACGAGACACCACGGACTTCTCTCTCTCTCCCTCTCTAGCTTTCGCAACCGCACCACAGACGAGGATCTAGCGCCTCTTGCGACGCTCATAAAGATCGCACACTTCCCTTGGCTCTGCGGTACCTTGGAAGAGAGGGAAGGGGATCACGCGAGGGATTACAATCTCGACGAGTCACGTGCTGTGTGTTTCGCGCTGTGTCGCGCGTTCTATTCTCGGATGACTTAGCTTAGCGATCCGTTTATGCATGTGACGCTGACCAAATCATCGCGCTTTAGCTCGCACCAGGAAGAATAAATCTCTTCTTAGCGGCGTACTTGCGGGGTGTGGTTTCCGGTTGAGTTTACTTCATTTTGTTTCATCTTATTATCCTTTATTGCAGCCTTTTAATCATAATTTTAGCTGGCGCAACGATTCATAGTTTTCTGCAAAATGCATCTATTTTAAAACGAAATAGCCGAATATCAATGAAGCTTCTCAATGAGATTCGTAAATTCATCGAAAATTGTATCCAATATAACAAGATTTACTTTCATTAGGAAAAATCTTTCCAAATTATTATGGCAACGTCGGGGACAGCCGTCTCTCGTTATTTAGACTTTTCTTCATTCCCTTTTCACTTCAACCGAGCAATTCATAGCTTTCCACAAGACACACATCTATTTGTAAACTAAAATACTCGTCGAATATCAATGAAGCTTCCCAACGAAATTCGACGAAAATTGTAACTAATATAACAAGATTTACCGTGAAAATCATTGGGCTAAATTATTAGCGATATTAAAGATACCATGCCTTTCTCCATTCACTTTTTCACTCGTCTGCTTTTCCGTTGGACGTCGAGGAAGTGCTTCTCTCCTCGTGGCTTGCTCTCTTTCTCATCTTTAATTCATGTCATCCGGCTTCTCGAGAGAGTCCGATCGATAAATTATAATCTCGAGGCCTCTTCACTGCGGGAAGAACAGAGAGAAAATTAGTGTGGAAAAGGTATAGGGTAGGAGGGGAGGGGGGGCGGAAGGTTTGAGAGTGTGACGGTTATCCGACGTCGCGAGAGGGATGAAGCCTCGAGCTGGTTGGCGGAAAAGAGAGAGATATAGACCCATGATGCAGTCGCCTGTATATTTATGGGGTGGATTTCCCTCGTCGGACGAAACGCGACGATGCGAAACCGCGTGCCAATGCTCCATAGTACCCCAGTCTATATGTATGTATGTATGGAATACTATAGCAGTTGCGGGACTCGTTCTCCATACAGCACCTCTCTCGCGCCAATTAGCGCTGTTCGCACGAGGGAAAATCCACTTGCGCACTCCACGGTTGTAATATACATACCTATACGCCACATGTATATACATTTATATATTTATACGTGTACGTCCATATACTGCACTCGAATAACTACGAGCAATCTCCTCTTTCCCTCATTTCAGTCCCTCTCTCTCTTTCTATGTTTATCTTTGTCTCTCTCTCTCTTCTCTCTCGACATAGCCTTCGAAAGTCGTGTTCAATTATAGCTGATTAATGCTGCCAATGGTTTATTTTCCTGGTGGGAATGAACAATTTCACTTTAATCGCTGCAAAAATTGGACTATTTTCAAATCCTTTTTTTTTATTTTGTTGCGTCTGCTTTTTTTTATTTTATACCGATGTGTTTTTTGCTGCAACACTTTTCAATGATCCATAAAACATATTTGTCTTTTTTTCACCACACTTTTTGTTCACTTTGCGGTATTTCACTAGACATTCAGCACATGTTGCTGTTATTCCGTAGAACCACGATTATTTTTCAAACCAAGAGAAGAGAGAGAGAGTGAGCTCCGAAAAAAATAGAACAATTTTTAAAACCTTTTTTTTTTAATTGTGTTGCGTCTGGATTTCGTTTTGCAGCGATATATATTTCGCTGCAATTCTTTTCAATAATCCATAAAGCAAATGTTATTTTTTTTCATCGAACATTTTATTTTCCACTTTGAGGTATTTTACCAGACGTTCAGCACATGTTGCTCTTGTTTCGTAGAATCACGATTATTTTTCAAACCACGAAAAAGAGAGAGAGAGAGAGAGAGCTTCCGGACAAGATTGAAATTTTTTCGAGCTCCAAGATTTTATTCGAGACCCCATCTCGAGTATTTTCACGGTCCCAAGAGTGCTGGCTCATCGGGAACGTATAACGCTTTACAATGGGATGAAGATTATTTTTCTTTCTCGCGGGATAGGATCGCGAAAGGAAAAATGAAAATAAAGACTCGCGCAGCATACGACGGGGATGTATAGGCTAGGAATCTCCACTGATAAAATATATCATCTTTATACAATAAACAAAATATTTATGTTGCCCCCAGACTTAAGCACGAGAGCCACGGCGGTGCCTGGTGCCCAAAGGAGCAGATTACTCAGGAACCCAAGGAATGGCTTGAAATCGATCTTCACACCGTTCATATGATCACCGCCACAGGCACACAGGGAAGATTCGGAAATGGTCAGGGCGTCGAGTTCGCCGAGGCTTATCAACTCGAATATTGGAGACCCAGACTCGGACGATGGGTCAGATATAAAAACGTCGGGGGTGAAGAGGTGAGAATATTTTTTTCACTTACGAACATTAAGGGGTTTCAACATGATCTTACAAAATGGAATATTATTAGAAAATTCATAATTTATTTTT
>JABMBV010010643.1:0-18112 GCA_018906735.1 Mesochorus sp. PSUC_FEM 10030011
AATCCCAATTGTTGAAAATATTATTTTGATTGAGGCAACGAATATTTCGAAAAATATATAAAATAAAGTAAAAGGAATAATATTTCTTCAATATTTTCGTTATTTTTATGTTCTTCATATTTCACGTTCGTCATGTTCTTTCATATTTCATAATAAGTCAGCCTGGTATATTTAACCTTTCGTGGTCACACAAAGTTAAGCTGACCCACATTACAATTTTAGGGCTGCACTTAAGAAGCAAAGGAAGGTATGAAATAATGAAAGAGGTGAGTGATTACAAGGGCTTCAAGGAAACTCTTGGGTAGAGAAAGAGAGAGAGAGAGAGATAGGGAATGGACCATTTCTTTTCTCTAAATATAGTTATTGTTACAATGCGATATTGTATATTATACAAAACCATTATTATAATTTTTTTAATAATGCTAATTATTAATGATAATCTAGTAATTTTTATTTATTAAATCTGGTTCAGTATGTACACATCGAAATAATTAGTTAAAATGTTAAATTAAATAAACTAAATTAATTAATTCTATTAAATAATTAAGTAATGCACAATCGTTTAATCAATCTACTTTTTTAAAATCCATTTCGATCGGCATTCATCACACAATTTTGAATAAATATTAATAATCAATGAATTTCTCAGGTTAAGTGAATCGGGACTGAGTGGATACGCCGATCTCGCTAGAAGAGTAAAGTTTTTCGGTAGTGGTGGAAATGGTCCAGGTTTGTCGATGGGAAACGACGAGCCCATACAACGTGACAGTGCTACCAGTGCCGGTGAGGATGAACCCCATGACGATTGTCATTCTCGAGGTCCAGGCTCGTCGCAGGGACGAACGATGCTGAGACGTCGTCGTCAATTCGACGCACAAGGTGAGCTAAAACAAATCTATTAATTTTATTGAAAAAAAAATTATTTAATATTCTGCTGGAGACAAAGAAGTTGTGTAAGACTCTTCAACGAATGTGCTATTGAGTTTCAACGATTACGATAAGCCACATTGATTATCGAAGCCTTCGAGCTGTCGAGAAAGAGAAAGAAAGAGAAAGAGAGAGGCTCTTTTCTTTCCTCAGAACCACGGCGTGCATCAGTGAGATTCACATCAAAAGTCTAAACGCCTCTTTAACGTTCAAGTCACGAATCTGGAGTTTAGAAAATTAAAAAAAAAAACAAAAATATACGACGATACGAGGAAAAAAAACGTTCAAGTCACGAATTTCAGAGTTTAGAAAATTCATACAAAAAAAAATACAACGATACGAGAAAAAAAACGAAAAAGACACGTTCAAGTCAAAAATCTCAAATTTGTAAAATTAAAAAAAAACACAAAAATATACAAAGACACGAAAAAAAGAGCGGAAAAAAGGACAATTGAAATAAATTGAAATATAAAACGTCGAAAAAAAAAATCGCAGTTTTCTTTTTTCACAGAAAATCACGTTTGACGTTAAAAGTTTCGTTTCGTTTTCTTCCTCCGGATTGTTCGTAGCCAAGTTTTACAGCTCGTTAGCCATCTGTGCTAATAATCGTCGTTTCTGGTGTTCCACCAGAGAATCTTTCAAGAGTCAAGTCCAACGAAAGGACACTTGGAGCTAAAAAAACCGATTGTTAATCGCATAAAGGAAAATGGATATTATGAGGATTCTACAGCTTTTCATAACGCTTCTCGTATCAACATATTTTCTGATATTCTACGCGGCGGCCAGTGTTGTGCTTTATTTACTATGGGCAGGTAATCATTGACCAGCCAGCGAAATAAACGAAAAGAAAAAAAAAAAGAAATGTATATACGTGTACTCATGTGTGTACACAATACGAAGAAACGCTCGAGCTACGATAACGCGATCCGAGATACGTGGACGCGAGTATAAATATACACTCGAGGAATAATACACGTAAGAGATGTCGGTAAATATGCGTGTGTATGAAATATACGCTGTACGGGAGAGTCACGAAGATATTATTTTATTTTTTCTGCGCAGTGGTAGCGAGCGATATCAGTCTGCAGAGATCGTCCGGAAGTTGCTACGAAAACGTGGAAGAAAAAGAAGAAGTAGAAGAAAAATCGTGGAAGAGGCGTATTACGGTTGTGGCGAAATGAAGATTTTTTTTTTCATTTCTACGCAACGAGAGCGAATACAAGGGTGAGAAAATCTTGATGTTCTCGCACAGTCTTTGGGCAACAAAGTCCACAAGACCCTGGGACTAGATGATTTTCGTGTTTAAGACAAAACGAGAAGAGAGAGGGAGAGATAGAGAAAAAGAGAGAGAGAGAGAGAGAGAGAGAGAAGACAATAGCTCAGGCGAGACGAAGCGAAACGTTTGAGGAGCACGGCTGGGACAAGACCGTAGGTAGAGTTATAATAGTGTGTACAACAACGCTCACTGTTTCGTTCTACACAGTGCACTCTCCTATACGACTTGGCACACGCCTATAACGGGTGTAACCACGAATAAAGGAGCATAAACCTGAGATTATCAGCTCGAACGTCGTAGGCGGATTCAAGTGCTTGGGTGATATCGTTTTACCGGAGGATATAGCGCATGGACCGTAAGATATTGAATCCGGGAAATCTGAGCGTGTGATGAATTTACGGGGTAATACGAGTCAGGCGCGGAAGAGAGTTTCGTTGCTATCAAAGTCCGGAAACTAAAACCGAATCCTTTTAGAATCACTTCTCTAAAATTTATCTTCTAATCATCGAAATTTTCTTCCAACATGCTTTCTTTTTCTTAAATTATTACTGGTGAATCTTCTTAGGCGCCTTTTAGACTTTGAAAATATATGTAAAAATCGAAAAAGTTTGTTTATTTGACGATTATAAATATCCAATATCTAAAAATAATTGAAAATTGAATATATGAGGAATCAATGGCACTTTGACTATTCGAATATTTATGGTGTGAATATTTTATCAAAGTAACAATGTAACATTTCAAAAATACTCTTTTTACTGATTATCTCGTTGATTACTCCGGTACCGAAATCTGAAAAAATGAATGATCATTAAAAACTTTAAGTTCTAAAATATTCTTAGCTCGTCGTTAATCGGATCATGTTTTATTACGACTCGTGTATTATAATTCCAGAAAAAAACGTAAAAGTTAAAAGATACTTTTTTTCATACTGGTTTTACTGCAATACCTAAACCTGGAAAAATAAATAATTATTAAAAATTTGAAATATCTAAAATATTCTTAGTTTGTCACGTTTTATTAACGTACAAAAAAAAATATCAGAAGATTCCTAAATTTATTGCAACATTTAACCCCGATATAACAATTTTAAGGGACAGATATGCTGCGACCGATGATTGTTACTGTTTCCCCGAGGTAGGGATACGATCGTAAAAAAAAAGAAAGACAAAAAATCGTGCGTCACAAAAGCGACCACCTGTTTCGACGTTGAAGGAGGTGTCCCCCGCGTCGTTGCTCGTGTAACGCGACACGCTCCGTTTGGCCACGAGTCACCCCGTATGTCTGGGATGCAGCAGTGTATTAGCAACCACGGGAGGAACTACGAGAAGCTCATTTTATGTGTGTATGTGTGTGTGCACGTGTGTTTGTATGTGCGCGTGTTCGCTTGTGTTCCGGCCATTCTCGTACCTGCTGTCGAGTCTTCTCTCTCCTTCTTTCTCTCTCTCTCTCTCTCTCGTTCTGTCTTCCTCTCTAGTGTTCTTTTTTTATTTTTTTTTTCTTCTTCTCTCGTTGTAAGTTCCAGGTGCGCCTCCGCAATCGTGGCTCGCGCTCAGTTAAGCGGCGATAGCCCACGCGAATTGGCCGCTATCGCGGTGGGCAATGTCCTGGCGATACTCTCGTGTCCCAGGATATACCCATATACTTCCTAACTGACCCGCGATTTGCAAAAGAATCTTGCGCACAGAGTTTCATCCAACGTTTGACCATTTGTACGATTATTGTACATTTACTGATAAAATTGAATTCTTTTTTCTTCACATTATTCAGTTTCAAGTTTACTTCAAGTGTAAAAAAGTGATTTGTTTTTCGATTATTTAATTTTTGAATATATTGAAATAGTATATAAATGAATACAAGGACAAACCGATTTTGTGGGACTTTAGTACTTGGCGTTTTTTTTTTCAATTTTTTCAAAGTTTTTGTATCTTACTGTTAAAATTGGTTTTTTTTCTTCACATTGAAATGATGTTCATTGAAGTTTTGTTTAACAGTGTGTGATGTGTAGGTGATTATTGTTCGTCGAAAAGAAATTAATACATAAAACGTTTTCGACGAATGAAGACATAACAGAAAAATTCGAACGACAGTGCTCACCCTTTCCGCGTGTCTTCTGACCCTGGATACGGAAGACTGATCAGCAGAGTCGTTAACCGCGGACGGTTTCCACGGTAACACGATTCGACTGTTTATTATCGCACCTGCGGATGACGACGTTTTTCTTTCGACAATGACACGCAAAAAAATATGTACTCAATTTCCAATCGCCGCAGTTCGATGGCTCGAGCTTATCTTTTTTTAGTCATAGGAATCATTGGATAACGTTGTTATTTCATTATTCGATTTTGTTCATGTTTCTATTATTCTCATTTTGATAATCGTATTATCGTGCTCAAGAGCAACGAGAAAAAATTTATTTTTAATTGTATGTAAATTATACCTAATTATAGTCGTTTTTAATTGTTTACATCATGAGAGCTCGATAAAATCGATATTAAAAACTGCTCTTTTTTTCATGCAATCGTTAAAAATCTCTAATATTGTGATTTTGACTTTCTTAAATAAGGAACATTCTTTTTATTTAAAAAAAAATTGTTTTTTTTTTAGATTTTTATGCCAATTTGTCGATATCGTGTCAGTTTTAAGTAATTTTTTTTTAAATTAATATATGTGTGAGTGTAGGCTTCAGATGAAACTGGAAAAAATCAAAGTTTACATTTAAGATTTTGTGTCAACGCTGAACAAAATTAAACGTGTTTTGTAGACATGTTTTTTGTTTTCCAGCTATATTGTAATTAACTTTTTTCTTATTACCGCATATAAGCTCGTCGAGTCATTGAAAAAAAAAAAAAAAAATAGCGTATCGCACGCGTAATCGTTGTTACTCGTGCCGTTGACCAGCGTAATTAATTAGCGTAATAATCCCTGGGTGCAAATACACACATACATGTATACACGCCCTTGTGTAGCGTGACCGATGATTCTCATTTCATCTTTCGATGTATTGTTTTTTTCTCTATTAATATTTTTCGCTTTTTTTTTCTTCTCTCGATTCTCGCACGCACGATAGTGCCAAGCGTTCCTCACGCGATACGAATAATCCGGTGTGCGTGTGTATTTTATTCTCATAACGAGAGCGAATCAGGAGTAAATTTGAGTAAATATACGTTCATCGGAGCATTAAGTATAAGCAGAATCTTAATTAAACAAAATTAACTACAAAGTACGCAGTAGACAAATGTGTATTCATTTTTTTCTCAACGTTTTGTACAAAAATTTATCTATAAATCGACAGTGATCTTCGATAAAAAGCACTGTATTTTAATTTTGATAACCAATTATTATAATTTTATATTGATGGAAATTTATTTGAAAAAAAATCACGTACTCGTGAATAATTTTTCAATGATTCATTTGTATCTTTTATATCTCGAATATACGTTGATTCGTACAATTTTTTTCAGAATTTCTAAGAAAATGATCTATAACGGGAAAAATACTTGGACCAATGTTCGTGATTTAATTATTTATAATATTAATTTGGTTTTTAGTTTATTTTTTAATATTTTTCACGAGATTAGTTCTCTTTTCTCTACTCATTTCCTTTGTATCCAGTCAACCTTAAAATTGATTTTTGAAATCGGACCATTAATTCTTGCCTATTGCTTCATTATACCTTCTTTACTATATTCACCAATTTTCAAAACTCACGTACAGTCGAATCGAATAATAAAAATATCAGGACAAATGAAGTTTCATATATCATCAATATGTAATTTTTTTTTAATCGCAAAATGAGTATTAGCTGATAATGAGACGAGAAAAATAGTCGTTCAAAATGTCGATATTTTAAGAGTTTAAAAATAATGGTAAAAAAATAAACAACATTCATCGTTTTTTTTTTCTAGAATGTTAATTACCTAGTTTATCGTAAATTTTCCAACAACTACAAATTACCGGGGCTCGTGATAAAAAAAAAACTTAAAAATTCAAAGTAAAATAACAATAAAAAAAAACTTTGAAAAAAATATAATTTTTCTCACGAGATATTGTTGTCAAAATAAATTTACAAAAATTTATGAATGTAATGATAAAAGAATTGTACTGATATGTATATTTTTTCTTTCTTTTTTATTTTCAAAGGTTCTCGAAGACGAGGAAGATCACACGCGAGAACTTGTTGCGGTGAGGAGTTGCAAAATCTCCAGGCTCTTCACGTTCTAGGACGCGGTGGTGGTAGTAGTGGTAGTGGACGTCAGCCGAGTCCTACATTGGGTCAAGAGACGACAAATCCTGACTACAGACGTCTAGTTTTTATAAGCTCGGATTCGTCGTCAGGACGGGAGGAGGACGATGCTGACAGCAGTTGTTCCGGTTCGTCTTACCTAAACGGTCTACCGAGAAACAATCACACTTCCAGTCTCGAGGATTGCGATTGGGATTATTTTGAAAGTGGAACATTGCCATTGCCGTGTGGTATTACGGAACGCTCGTCCCTCAATACTGTCGATAACGCTCTGACCCGAGATTGGAGCTGTTGCCCAGGACGAGGTTCAACCGCTTGTTTGGTTAGTACAAACACACATACACACACGATCAATATTTTATCATAACTCAGTTCAGTTTAAATTTGTTTTTAATTTGTCTAATTATAAGTTTATATACATTTTCCACGTATTGCCTCAGAGGTTTCTATACATTTATATAGGATAGAGTATTAAGGGTTTTTTAACATAAGTTATTGTTTTTAATTTGCCTTAGGCTCATATTTTAGATTGTTTAGGCACATCTATTATATACAATTTTTTCCTAACTTAATTCTAAGGTTAATAAAAGAAGAATAATTTAAACAGTTGGTCATTTAGGAGGGGGGAGGGTTAGCGGAGGGGGAGTTGTATCATAACGCTCTGAGGGTAGTTCTTTAGTTTAGTAACATTTCTGAAAAACAAGTTTTCTTTGTTTTTTTTTGTTCTCTTTTTTATTGAGTTATAAATGAAAATATTTTCTACAGTATCATATTCAGGAGAACTTTTAAATTTTGTAAATTCTCTTTCTTCAAAAATACTATTATTTCTCAAACGTGTAAAATCGAGCAATTGTATTAACGTGGATAATAAAGAAGTATAAACCCTCACGGACACGGAATCTTGGATCTTTCGATCTAGATCAAAATATACCGGTTCAAACGTAATTATAAAAGTGTTTTTTTTAGAAAAAAAAAGAAAAACGAGTTCTCGTTAATTTAAAAATTCTAAATTACCAGAATTACCAGACTGTTACTTTTATTACATTGCAGAAACTTGAGATAATTTTTTGTTCAATTTGTGAATGACTCTCGCATCCACTATCACATTTTTTTAGAGTCCATATATCTCAAAAATAACTTGGTCGTATTTCAAAGAAATTTTGTTTTATTGTAGATATCTTTAATTCAAACAAGAGAAAACAAAAATTTTAGCAACCTCACGGAATGCAGCTCTTTAAATATTTTTTTTCAAAATACAGCATTTAATCATTTTTTTTTTAATATTATGATATTCTTTCTGATATTCTAAAATGTTAAACAAATCATATTTATTGTATTTACACATAGATTTTCTCATCTGTTTGATACGTTGAAAATCGTATAGGACGAACGGAAATGTATAAAAATGCATGAAAAATCATTCGTTGTTTCTATACAATTGCTATACAATACAATATTTAAAAAGTACAATTAATCTATCTCTGTCTTTATCACTTTTTCTATTCTTCTATTTTTCCTTTTTGTTATTTTTTCTATTTTTTATTTTATTTTTCTATTACTACGTTCACATCAATATTATATTTTTAATTTTATAATATTATCGTTAATATTTATCTAACGTTTATATCAGGGTATAAAATAAATATTCATCCATTCATTTATATTTTCCAGGCTTGCGGTGGTTCACCAAGTGCCAACGTACTTCCTGTACCCGTGCCAATACCTGTACCAGTGCCTTATCCTGTCCCGGTGCCAGCGTCGCTCTGGACCGGAGACTTTGCCGCAGCCGCATCCTCGATGATAACAAGGGGTGCAACACCCGAGGGAACTTTGCGATTACGTGGAGATCCATCGGCACCGTGGTTCTCGTGGCACCCAAGGTTCAACAATCCGCTGGATGTTGGTGCTCGAAACGATTCTGGAAGAGGTGCGATCAGTGGCTTTGATCCACGGGCATTTGGTTTTCGACCCGAGGAAATTGTGCCAAGAATATATAGTCCAGCGGTCGAGGAGTCTCTGACATCGTCCTCGGCACCGCTGTCGACGGATAGCGTCGTTGCAAATTCCACGAACGACGATAATATCAACGAGCAAAATGTCAAGAAACTCGAGTCGAATAAGGAAAACGTGGCGAAGGAACCTCAGGGCGGAGTTTCGACGAGCGCGGACGTCGTTGCCGACGCAGAACCGGAAGTGATCGTAAAACTCGAAGAGGCGACAGGCGAGCCGTCACCGGAATCGAAGAACGAGGCGAACGAGGACAACTTGCAAGAATCGAACAACGAAACCCAGGACGACAGCTCAGCGGAATCTTCGTCGAGTCGTGAAAACAACGAGGAGCATAGAATGTATCGTCATTCGCTTCAAGATTCCGGCAGCTCTTCCGGTCGTTCGTCAGCCGACAGCAGCGACCTCGAGGACTCGGCGACCCATCGTTTCTCTCGTGTTTTCGTTGTGAACGACGATTCCTTGACGACGAGCGATGCTGAGATCGACGACAGCGACTCACCCCCTCGGGATGACAAGAGAGACGATTCCCTGTCCGAACCAGTCGTTCTACGGCGAGTCAGACGATTAATCGACGACGATGAGACGAATTTGCCGAGCCCGAACGAGGCGCCAGATTGCGAGCGTAACGTCGGTCAGCGGAGATTGGACAGAATCGATAGAAGAATCGATCTTCTGGGTGACCCAACCGCCAACGAAATTTATCTCGCGAGTTCGACCGATTTTTCCGACAGTCAGATACAACTGAAATCCATTAGAAATCTCAATCCTGACAACGTAGATTCCTCCGTTATCTACAGAGTCGCGGACGTAAAAATTCCTCAAGAACCGGCGTCTATAGCCGAAATAAAAAATTGGGATTCCATAATAACACCTGATTCTCTCGAGGTTGTACAAAATACAAAAGAAAATTATTCGATCGATAGCCACAAAAATGAGATTAAGAATATCAGCGATACGAGCGTCGATGCAAACTCCAACGATACGGAAATATCAACGAAACAATCAGAGAGCGTCGAGTCTTCGATCGTCGAAAACAAAACGCTCTCATCATTGAACGAGAGTGTCTCGTCGCTCAACGAAACTAACGAAACGAACGAAAAAACGGTTATCGAAGCTCCAAGAAAATCCGCACCATCGGTGAATTCCTCGTCGACGAGCAGCGAGACAAACACTACCGGGAGCGAAGTGAGCAGCGACGAATTACACGAGTACGAAATTTCGCCCTACAAAACCTTCGTGCCCCAAACTCCAAGGGCCTTCCCCGCCAAAGTTGCTTCCCCCAGCAACGATGACAAAAAACCAATTCTATTGAAAAATCATGTTACACCACTGCCCCGTAGAAGCCTACTCCTAAAATCCGATCCATCGATTCTCAACTCCGAAATCGTTTCCTTCGAACCTCCAAAATTCGTTTCCACTCCCTTAAAAGATGCCTCAACACCCCCGATACTTCCTCGGACTCTCAAACCCCTCGAGTCTTCGAAAATTCAGGAAAACTCTAATATCGAGGAAAAATCAATAAGTCATAATTCAAAAGTTGTTGCCCAACCCCATAAAGTAGAAACTCAACATGTCAGCGAGATAATATCAGGCAAGATACATGAGATTTTCAAAAATTCAAATTCGCGGAATAACGATAAGAACGACGAGGATAACGAGAACGACGATAGTGCGTCGTCGCGTGACGAGGAGCGAGTGAGAGGCGAGAAAATCGAGTCGGTGAGACAGGTGGGAGGTGACGAGGTCGTCAGCAGCAGCAGCAACAGCAGTAGCGAAGGTAGCAGCGGTGGTGGTGGTGGCAGTGGCGATGGTGACGGTGGTGGTGGTAATAGCGAGAGCAGGAACGACGAGAGGGGAGGAGAGGCCACGGCACGGTTTCGTTCAGTCGAGCGACGCACGCCCACACGAAAGGAGAATGGCTGCTTTTCACCAACGTCCACGGGGGAACAAGCGAGAGCAAACTTTCCCTCAAACAACAACAAGTACAGGAGCCTCGTGATGATTACACAGGGCTCTTATCAGCCCGTTAGCGTAATAACATCGGACACGACGACGTTGTTGCAGCCAAATAACGGGGACGAGCGAACTGAACGACAATCGTCGAGTCAAGGATTGGCCGGTTATTATCATCTCGCATTGGAGTCTGTGAACGAAACGTTGACGCGAAATGTTCCACGTAGACCAACGATGGTAAAACGTCTGGTAGCTACGACGGAACAGCAGCAGCAGGAGCATCAACACCAGCAACAGCAGCAGCAGCAGCAGCAGCAGCAGCACGAGGTTGACAGTGGTTTGAGTGTCGGTAGTAGCGCGAGTGAAAGTGACGACATAATCTCATTGTCTAAGACATTCTGTAAAATCGTTGGTAATCCTTGCGACGAGACGAATTTGTCGAAAAAAATAATAATTGAGCGTTCGAACGGTGGGTGCGAACAAACGGTTTCTCGCTCGAAGGTTCAAACGACGTCGCCGATAGCGAGCAGCGACGAGAATAATTCAACGGGCTCGGGCGTAGCTATACTCGAGGAGGGTCTCGCGGACGATGATTCGTGGGTCGAGGAAGTTTCACATGACGAGGATGAGCAGAGCAGCTTCACGACTGCCACGGAGTCGAGCTCCGAGGACGAGGCGGCGAACAATTTGGGTGATCGCGAGGAAGAGTTGCGAGGTTATCATCGTCAAGCCATAGATTTTACACTGCATACCATCGTCGAGGAATCGTGCGAGGAGAGCGAGACCGAGCCCAACAGTCTGGCCAACGCGACTTCCGCGACACCGAGAAAGAAACGCCCCCCATCGGCGTCCGAGCTGGAAAAATATTTCTTCTTCGGTCTCGGCGGCGACTGTAACAATGTCGCAACCTCGCGGGAGATGGACAGCCTCTCGGAAACTTCGTCAATTTATTCGGAAGGCCTCGAGTCCCTGGGCCAGGACGAATGCCCGAACGGTAGTGGTAGTGTTACGAACGATGCCAAGGGTTCCAACGAATTTTTGAATTCTTCCAGACTCGAAAAATATTTTCTTTCGGAATTTTTGGGCTTCGACCAGGACAGACGGGACTCGGATGGCTCGGTCGGCAGTGATTCAGAGGGGCGTCCGAGCCCCGAGGCTCAACGTCGCAAGAGGCTCGTCCGGGCTCGTGGAACCGGAAGATCGTCGCACAGCTCGTCGCTCGACAATCTCCTCGCGCTTGCGTCCCAAAATTTGAGCTTACAAAATTCACTTCAAGATCTGAGTATCTCTCAACAGCAGCAGCAGCAACAACAGCAGCAACAAGACTCACAGGAGACGCAGTCGGAGGGTTCGTCCACGGAGACCGATGGAGCCGAAGATGGCGGTGGCAGTGGCCAGACACCGGCCTTCGGGACTGACGGACAATTCGACACGGTTAAGCGTAAAAAGAAGAAACCGCGGACCCTGGGCACCCAGAGTCCTCGAGTGACCGAGGACAAAACGCCCGAGCCCAGAGATCCCATCGATCTCGCGGCGGACAACGAGGGCGAGACGATCAATTCCGATGACGACAGAGCAAAGACTCCGCAGCCCGAGAACGTACCCCAATCTTTGTCGTCCTCGCCGTCGCAGATCGACGCCGCCCGAAATTCTCAGGCGAGTACGAGCGACACGAGCTCGTCACGGGGCGGGAAACAACAGTCGAGAGACTCGGGTTTTGTCGGCAGCTGCGACGATCTTTTGCAAAAGTCGACAGGTCTCGATAGTCAATCATCGAACGACCCTGCGATTGAGAAACCGCAGGATGCATCGCGTGGACGAAACGGAAGTAACGAAGAGAAGCGACGGGTCAGATCGGATATGAACAGCAGCAGCTCCAATGGTCTTCAACCACCGCCGAACGCCTCGCTATCGAGAAAAGACAGCTTCAACAACTGGTCGAGCGACGAAGAGACGAATCTCATGATGTCGAAGATGCGCCAGTTTTTCAAGACTATGGTGGCCAGTAACAACGGTCCGTCAGCGGGAACCCTCGCTGGAAACTCGAGCGGACCTTCGCCAGCTCCTAGCCCAAGGCTCTCCGGTTACTCGAGATCGCGAGGCTGCGCCCAAACCCGCACGAAACCACCTCAGCTAGTTTACTTCGAGAACGAATTGACGAGATTGATGAAAACCGTGCCGGGTATAAGAGACGAGCAGGTGCGAGAGATCGTCGAGTACCTCAGCTCCGAGGACACTTGGTCGGACTCGTACGACAGCAGCGACTACACCAGCTCCGATCTTGAGGGTGCAGCCGCTGCCAGCGGCAGTCGCTCCGCTCTTCAGGAGCAAATATCGGCGAGTTGTCAGCAAATCATCAATAAATTCGATGCCAATTGCGGCGAGAGTAAGGCTCCAACGATTGCGATCGGTGGAACAACCGCGACAACCGAGAGGACCAGGTCGGACGAGGAAGAAGCTCCGACGACCGCGTCGCCTTGCCTGGGTCGAGATACGGCTTTCGTTTATCAAAAACTCGTTCAGAGCTTCACGAAGATCGCCGCGGTCGATGATCCGAGCTCTGCCGCGACCTCGACCACTACACCGGCTCACAGCAGCCCACCGCTCATAGCCAAGGTCATGCATCACATCGGAAGCCGTTTGGTAGCTCTTATGCATCAAGTATCCGAGGTCGGACCCAGCAGCATCCATCAGCAACAGCCAGCCTCGACTTCCTGGCGCAGGTACTCTCATCATCATCATCACCACCATCATCATCACCATCATCGCGCGCCTTCTTCGTCCGCGTCCACCACGGAGGACGACGATTCCACCTCGGACTCGACGAACCCTCCACCGCTTTCGACCAGCCACTTGCCCCGCTCAAAATCTCACGATCCTCTTCTACTGATAAACGGACATCCGGCAAATACGACGAGCAGCAGCGGACAGGACGGCGAGGAACGCGAGGCCAGCGATTACGAGAGATTCTCGTGGCGCGGAAGCTTCGAGTCCGCCCTCATGGCCGCCGATTCCAGAACGAAGTTGAGCCTCTTGGCTTGCTCCGGCGATGTTAGCGCCAGTGCCAGTGCCAGTGCTCTTGCTATGGCGGCCAAAAGACGCAGCGCCGGAGATCTGCTATTCAATCCACGAAGCTTCTCCAGGGAACAACTCGACCGAGTTCGAAGCTGCGGGTCTATCGGCGGCGGAAGTGGGGGCGGTGGGGTTGGTAGTGCGGGTAATGTGGGGGGATCGATCGAGGAAAAAATTTGGAGCAATCGAAGATCTTCGGTACCCGATGCAAACACGAGAGATGAATCCGGTAAGTCGAGACTTTCTTTTATATTGTCCGAAGATTATTTTTAACCTTGGTAATACTTTCTTGAACGTCTTTTTTTCTCATTCATTCGTGGTATGATAATCATAATTCGTTTTCTTAAATGAAGCTTTGTTATGAATACAAAATAATCAATATTTTGATACCAAGATACTACATAAACATCTCAAATAAATTATTTGAGATGTTTATGTAGTTGAGATGAGAAACAATTAAAAAGAGAGTCACATTTCAAAGCTCGAATCCAACTTGAATAATAATTCCCAGAATCAACCAATGGAGTTTCGTTACGTTGAAATTCACTACAGAAATAATCGGTTGGTTTTTAGCATAAATTCTTAAAAAAACATAACCGATTTCAACATTTGTGTTGTATTACTTTTCTATTTTTTTCAATTCTATATCAAACTTTTATATTTTCTGTATTTCTATATTTTTTTTGTTTTACGAAGAATAAAAAATGTATTAATAAATCTAATAATATTAATAAAGTCTAATAATATCTCTTAAAGTTTTCCTCAACATTTTGAATGTCCAATTCGAATCTTCTCACTTGTGAGCCAAATTTCAAATCAATCGATTAATAGAATCATTACCGGATATAACTCTTGAAAGAACAACGCACTTTTGAAAATTTCCAAATTTGAAACGTCTCTATGCATATTTTTCTCAATTTTCATTAAAAAAAAAACAAATTTCTATAAAAACAAAGTATTTTATGTAAAGAGGCAAAATACGATACAAAAAATTATAGCCAGTTGAATTAGAGGTCAAGATAAACAAAATTCAATGTACGATTATCAAGAATTATCCTTAGGAGGTCACACGTTCCGTATAATACAAATAGTACACATTGGAGCGAAGTACGCCCCAGAACTTTGCACTAATAGTCATTGATCGATCTTTCAATTACAGACCTTTATTTTATTTTCAAACAATGTGAAAAATGAAATGAACAATGAAAAAATGAGAAAAAAGTTTCCCTCGTTATTTCCCTCGACATATTGATTTTTAAAATGAAAGGAAAGTCAAAGGCTGCAAGAAAGACAAAATTCACAAGCAGATTCGGAAAATGATTTTGGGCACCCCATTGTGACCTCGGGTTACACTGAAAATCTTTAAAGAATATTAAGGACGTTGTATGCAAAATTTGTTATCAATAGAATACTTTTAAATTTGCACCACACAAAGAGAACAGTGATATCTAACAGCTCGCAAAATTTTAAAAGGTTTCACCACGCAGGGGTCGAAATATTCATTTATAAAAATCACAATTTTCAGTAATTTCTCATAAGAGCGCGTGTTATAAGTTACAATTTTCAACATTAAATATTTAGATTTGCAGATGGTGAAACCTCTTAAAACTTTATTAATATTTGTATCGTCCTTCCAGGTGCATCAGCCGGTGACGATGATACGGAGGACGAGCTCGAGTACGGCGGTGATTCTCGGGCAACGACACTGCCAAGAGGAATTCAAGCTGCCACAGCTGCTTCGGCAGCGACAAATTCACTGCCAAGATTGCCAGCATCGACAAACAATTCGGCCGGTGGTGTCTCATCATCGGCTATAAATCCATCGACGCCGATGCACAAAGCTCACAGCGTCTATCACTTTTTGCCTCAGCACACCGGTGTCAAATCGGCGAGATATCGACCGCCCGGTTTTGCAAGAAACAGTCTGGGCAATACCGGCGGTGGAAATACCTCGGGACCAAAACGCGCTGTGAGCGCACCGGGTCTTCAAGTTTCCGGCAATCAAAATACCGGAAAACGCGAAACTTCGAGAAGTCGAAGACAACAGCAGGCTATATCTCTGACACCAGGTGAGTTTCTATGGATTATTGTGTGGGAGGAAAAAAAAAAGTTCGAAAGATTTATCGAGTATAATTATATAATACAAACCCACACGCTCCATGTATCGTAGATTTCTCGGATACGTTTATTGGCTCCGAGAGAAAAAGAGAGAGAGAGAGAAAAAGGAGAAGAAATATGAATTTATTGGTACTCGAGTATAAATTACTCGAGAAAAAAAATGCTAAGAAAACCATTCACGAGACACGATAGAAATTGTGGGAGAAAAGCAAATGATTAATCTCACATCAGTGCTTCAACACCAAGAGGAATAGCGCAAACTCTCTAAATTTAAAACAGATCGCGGTTCAACGAACGTACAAATTTATTCGCGAGATTACAAATGTGGTTTAGCATGGGTCTGTGGAAAAAAAATTTTTTTTTTTTCAAACTTTGAAACGAAGAGTCAATATAGGCATTATGATATCCTACGCCTTCTACGATTACACAAACGCACACGCACGACACATGTCGAGACAGAATTGAGAAACGCAAGTATCATTTTAGCTGAACGTGGCCGCACCTTGTTTAGAATTGTTCGGATAATTAAACGATATTTTTTTACGAAATAGGAAAGTGTCCCGAGTTTTCTGTTTGTCAGAGAAAAGCATGGAAATCGTTATCGCCGCTTAAATTTCAATTAAGAAAAATCATTTTTATCTGTTGTTTTTTTTTTTTGGAATAGCGATCTATTAGATAACACGATTTCATGGGAATTACCGCTTTATTGAGCAATCTCGAGACATTGCAACGACTGACGCCCGTTAATCTCAGTAATTATATACCGAGATCGATTGGAGAGAAAAGATCTGCCACAATTGTATGTTTATTTTCAAAGAATTGCTCATCCACGTTTGTGCCAACGCTCATACATAATTGCTCGCGACGAACGATGGTGCTCTCTCTATCCATTGTCTTTTGCCGCTCCCGAAACACAGGTGAACGCCTCACCGAAGCCATTCTCTTCCGTCGGGTTTTGCAACTATCGCTTATTTGCCGGATCGATATTTTACAAATGTGTGCAAGGCATTTCGCGTCAAATTTAATCACGACAAAATCGCAATAATCTCAAACCCCGTGATATTGCAATCGTAATAGCTGTGGCTTTTTAAATAAAATTTATTTTTTTTCCGTTATGAGCTTATTGAAATAAAAAATCAATTTATTTAGATAAACATTTTTTTTTTTACAAAAAATGCTCTAAACTAACCTCGATAATTTTTGTCGGAATTTCAGTGAAATATTATTTAATTATATTATTTCGAATTATTTTGAAAGTCGTTTTTTTTTATTTAATTTCTTGGTTTCTGGATTATGTTAGTGATTTTTGCATTTTTACACAATAGGATTTTTCAATGAGATTTAATGAAAACCTCGAGCTTTCCTATAAACCGAAAGTTTGTTCAAGAAATTTGTAGTGTTCTTTGTCGCTGTTTTTCAAAATTATATATTTAAATTGCAAATCGGTTTAATTAATTTCCGGAACGTGATGAAAGTCGCAGATATTTTTTCGTACTGAGGAAGAACATTGTGTAAAAGAATTAAGTACTTGGGTGCTCGTACGAATAAAAAAATGTTATTCCAATAGATTTATTTGAAACTAAAGCATTCATTTTGGAAAATATTGAATATTTTTATGAAAATTTTACGAAATTTTAGAGGATGAAGATTTAGATACGTTCGATTAGGTACGGAAAATTCTGTACACGTGTAGGAGTAGAAAGTTGAACGCGATTTTCATAAGATATAAGATGTGGCAACAAATTTATTAATCAATTGATCAGAATGTTGAAACAAATTTATATTTGTTGGAGTTAATTGTTGGGTGGGATTCAATTTGTTGTTATCATTACCAAACAAAAAATAATTGAAAGTATCTACTTTTATCGATTATTTTTTTATCACCGGAATAAATTTAAATTAAGTGAAAATTGATTTGAAAAAAATTAAAAAAGTAAAATTGATGAAATAATAATATTGAAGTTAAGTTTTAAGCTCGTTACACAAAATAAGTTAAACTAGCAATGATTTTATCCATTTAAAAAATTCAAGGTACTTTGAAAGAAGGAAATTACAAAAATATTCTCAAGCAGAGATTCTCTCACCGCTTGAATTCAGGTTTTCTGATCGAGAATGACCTTCAAACTTATATTCCTGAAAGTAAAAACGGTTGTTTGCATAAAATGCCAGAGTGTCAGTATAACCAAGCTTCTCATGGTTGAATACGAAATACAAGTTTTGCAATGTCTGTTTTTATACTACGGAGTCACGGATGAGAATTTTCATTACTCTAATCGTCATACTCTTCCTCGATGCATTTTGTATACCTTACTCGGACATTAGCGTCGACGCGGGTTTCAGTGTACGCGGCAATGACAATACGTATATGTTATACATAGGACGTTTCATGCCAAATCTGACAGCTTCGTAACTACCTACAATTGTTTTATGTTGTTTTAATTATTTTTCATGTTTTGAAATAATTATTTGTAATATTTTTAAATGGTTTTGCATTTTTTAATTTTTCTTTA